>PVJS01015046.1:0-39449 GCA_004027185.1 Glis glis | reverse complement strand
TCTCTCTCTCTCTCTACTTAGTGAGGCCCTCCACAACTTCATGAGACCCGGTTTCAAAATAAAGTATAAAAAATAGGGCCGGGGGTGTAGCGCGCAGGTAGAACGCCCCTGGGTTCAATCCCCGGTACCGCAAAAACAAAAAATTTAAAAAATAAAATAGGTCTGGGGGTGTAGCTCAGAAGTAGAATGCCCCTGGGTTTGATCCCCAGTAACACACACATGTGATACCCTAGCCATGGGTTCCAAAGGGGCTGACACTACCCCCGTGGGCACTGGAATGATCCAGGGTGTGTAATAGCCTGGGAATTTGTCACTGCATCTTTCTATTACTTCACTTAAAGAAAGTAAATGTATAGGGAAGCACTGAGTATTTTTTTTTTTCTGAAAAGGGGGTGGTGAGCCAAATAAGTTTGGAAACCTCTGCAACACAGTGTTACTTAAAAATCAGCAGAAACCACTCTCTAGAAGCATCGGAACTAGAGTTTCTACTGGAGAGTAGACAGCTGATCATCCCCAGTTAACTATAAAAGTCTGGCCAAAGTGCCAGGTATCGTATAGTGCAATGTGGTCTTTTACAACCAATTTTGGACACAATCTACCTGTTGTCCTTAAAACTCTAAAAGGCGTCTAACTTCATGGGTCTAAGATAATGCTATAAAAACCAGGACCTTGAAAATATGTTATTACCAAGACTCAGACTGTCACTAAAATTCAGTGTGTGGGAGGAAATGCTTCTCAGGCCCCAGGTCTTCTTTGAGAAGGTGCCCTGGCCATTTGGCTATAGAACAAACCCTGGGTGCTCAGTCTGTCTTCTCATTGAAGCTGGAAAGGGGAACATGGGGCCGAGTCACACAAGGTGACTGAGTAAGTGAAGTCAGACAAGGATGGGGCATCGCTTTTCCTCAGGCTGCAAGGTGGGAATCAAGGAGAATGAAATTGAAAGAAGACCCTTAAGAAAAAGAAACCTTGATCAACACCCGGGCCACACACTAGAAAATGTTGTCGGTCTGTGGAGACTGCGGGAAGAGGTGTTGGAAATGTGTGAAGAAACACAAAAGAGACCAGAGACTCAGAGAGAATTAAAGGCTTCTAATTAAAGGATGGGAGGCTGTGCCTAAAGCAATTCCCTGGACCGAGAGAGAAGCTGCTGATTTTTATAGAATGCTTTTAATTTGAACTTGGGCAAGGAGAGATACATTGAAGTTACTAAAATCATTCCAAACCAGGAAAGTCGTCACAATTTCCTTCTTAGTGGTAAGTAGACGTGAAAGGCTGAAGAAATGACTCTGTGCCTCAGTTACACTGGTACAGCTAAGTTAAACATTCACTAACTGATTCTATTTGACGCATCTGAGGTGCGAGCCCACTGTCTTGATTCATCATCTCTGCATTCTAATTTGACACTTACTTTCTTAGTCTTAATCTCCAAGGATTAGCAGAGAGAATAATAATGATGATAATACATCTTCTAATAGGAAGAAATACCTGTATACCATATTATTTCTTTGTAGAGCATCATTCAAGAAAGCTACAATGCAGGATATGAACACGCACTAATTTGATTTGTCATAGAAATGTTCTTTCTTTTAACATCCAAGATAAATCAGCAAATGCTTCCAGAACCGACATATAATCCATGGATTCAAATCATTTCCAAGATTTATGATCCATTAGAAAGACAGTTTCAATTTCCCTTGCCCTTGTGAGAGGCTAATGTATAGCTGGCAGAAAATTCATACACACTGCACATACTCCATGACAACAATATCATTTATTGATAAGGCTTTTCAGGTTTAAAAAAAATAATGTTGCTGGTTACGTTCATTTTGATTTGTTTACCTGTAAGTGGTAGATGGATACTTCATTCTAGTGAAGGTTCCTAAAATATAACAGATTAACAGATACCCATGGAACAAGAATGGCCTACTGAAGTTTATCAGAAATATCCCACAACTGTTATAATGACATCCACAGTCAATTGGATATCCAAGGACAGACTAGATGTCCATAGACAGATATAGGGTCACATTGAGATATATGTATAGATAGAGGTAGAATAAAGAATCAATATGTGCACAATGGAATTCTACTTGGTCATAAAGAAGAAAAAAATTATGTCATTTGCAGGAAAAATGGATGGAACTGGAGAATATTATGCTAAGTATGATTAGTCAATCTCAGGAAGTCATGGGTAGTGTGTTTTCTCTAATATGTGGAAGCTAGAGAGAAAATAGGAAACATAAGGAACTTTAATGTAGAGAGAACCTGTAGAGTAGTTGAAGGGAGATAGGGGGAGACTTGGGGAGGATCAAAGAAAGAAATAGTTCAAATAATACCATGGCAATATGTGGAGGTATTACTACCAATCCTACTAAGGCGTGTGGGGAGAGAGGAGGGGCAGTTGGATGAGATGTGGAAGAAAATACACCAAGAGTTGTGTGCATGTATGTTTTCATTACCTTGAACCTTGCTATGATATATAACTGCAATGCACTAGTAAAATGATGTGAATATGGCTCTTAACCAAAGAAGCAATCTTACAGCCTTCAAATGGTATGTCTCTGAACCATCTGAAAAAATATCATATCTTTACTAAAAAATAAATAAATATCATAGGCAATATTTTTTTAAAAAAATAAGCCACTTAAGCTCATAACAGGGTTTGATCGACCCAGTGCCGATTTCCCTTTTTTCCCTTCTTTTCTTTACCTTTTGCTTTAAAGCACAATGATTATATCTGTCAAAAAATATCAGCAAAATGAATTAGACTCACCAGCAGAAGTTCTCAAAGTATATTAATTAACCCAGCCTTAAGATTCAGAGTTGGTATCAATGGATACCATATCATTAGAGAAGATGCTCCTTTCTCCCAGCAATTAAGAGTTTTAATGAGTCATTTTTAAATTCCATGTATCTCATTTATTATACTACAAAAGGAGCTAAAGAAGTACACAAGAGAGCCCAGCCTTTGAGGAGCTTAATGTCTTGGTCTATAAATGAAATAGATTCTAGGTTAGTAAGTTAATACATCCACGGTTAATTCAAGGAAAAGAACATTCTCCTCAAGAACAGTTTGACTTAATTTGGGGTCAAAGAACTTGCTCCACTTCATATAGGAAAATTATATAGTGCTAGAATGTCAATTTCTTCACCTCCGTATGATAAAAAGGAATTCCAAAGCGGAAAGCTAGTGCCTTACCCTAACCGTTAGATCTGTGACTACCCAAACCTGGGTATTAATCAGCAAAACAGAAAGTAGATGTTCTGTAGCTTCATTAGCTAAGGCTAACTTACTAACACCACTCGAATTAATACAGCTGTATTAATTATTGATTGCTGCATAACACGCTGCCCCAAACTTAGCAGCTCAGAACAAGTGTTCTGTGGCAATTCAGGTGTCATCTGGGGCTGCGTCATCTAACACTTGGCTGGGTTTGCAGTATCCTACTTCATTCTTATGTCTCTTAATCAGTTTCAGTTTCTCAACATATAGATCTTTCTATAGAGCTGATCATGACATGTGTCTTTTCCCAGAGCAACCAGTGGCCCAAGAGAGAGAGAGAGAGAGAAAGAGACAGAGATCCCAAGACAGAAGCTGAGCCTGTTTTATAAATTAATCTTGGAAGTGATAAACCATTATTTCCACCATATGCTATTGGTCACACAGTCCAATGCTGGTAAAATAGGAAGGGGACACTGAAAGAGTGTTAAGTACCAGGCAGGGACCTTTAGAGGCTATCTTGGAAATCAAGCGACCACAGCAAACTTCTCAAACCTATGGGACTTGCTTATACTTGAGAAAAGTCACCACTTTTAACACATCTTACTTTTCTGATCTATAGATGACTCGGAATGCTTCCTGAAGAACCTTTGGACACTCTGTCCAAACTGATTGCCTCATAATCGAAAGAAAAATAATAGTGCTAGGTGTGATGGTGCACACCTGTAATCCCAGTACTTGGGTGGCTGAGAGAGGAAGATCGCAGGGTTGAGGCCAGCCTCAGCAACTTAGTGAGACCCTGTTTCAAAATGATAAATTTTTTAAAAGGGCTGGAGGTGTAGCTCAGATGTAGAATGCCCCTGGGTTCAATCCTCAGTGCTGAAAAAATAAAAATGGAAAATAAAAAGGAAGTCCATATCCTTCCTTTATAGATTCATTTAACAAATATTTGTAAATGATTACTGGATGCCAAGAACCCTCCTGGGGATGGATAATAAAATGGTGAGAAAGCTATCATTTTTTTCTAAAACTATTTAGAGATAAAGAAATAGAGAAAAATTAGAGGGGAGGATAGAGAGAGAAGGAATAGAATGAGCAGAAAAGGAGAAAGAAGATAAATGAAAGAGCAAGAGAGAAGAAGAAAGAAGTGAAGAAGGCAGGGAAGGGAAAGGAAAGGAAGTGGAGACAGAAACCAATATTGATGGGAAATAGAGGAGATCGTGGAAATATTTGCTTGTTATGTCTGGCATTAAAATTCAGATACTGAAGTTCAGAAGAAAGAAGGAATACTGTTGCTTAGATCAGAGGTAGAATGTCCCTGGATTCAATCCTCAGGACTGAAAAAATAAAATAATGAAAAAATTTTTTAAAAAGAATAGCATTAGTCCTTATGCTCACTATATACTGTATTAACTAAATTTAGAATTTTTACCTAAATATATGCCTTTAAAATATTCAGGAAACTCACACCTCCACTCCGAAGTTCTCGAGTCTTTTGACAAAGAAACTAATAAAAGCATTGGGCCAGCCTTTCATAAAGAACGTGAGGATGTGCACACACAAACACAGATTTCACAGTCCATGGGTCTAAAGTGAAGAAGTCCTTATTTTACAAAAATATTATAAAGGAACCTTTTAAACAGTTGTCCATGTTAGATGTCTTTGTGAAAATTCAGAATAAAATCTAGTGCAAGGCTTGTTAGGTCCTCATGAAATATTTAGTCAGGGCTAGCAGAACAGTAGACTATTTCCTCTTTGGGGCATTTTTCTAGGCTGAGGAATCCCAGTCCGACTACAAAAACTTGTCTTGACAAAGACAGGGGTCAAGGCCATCATGTCCAGATACAAACTCAGGTCTAAGTTAACCAACTTAGCTGAAAGAGCTATTGAGTCCAATTCCTTCAATTTACAGTTGGGAAAATTGAAGACCAACTGGCTGATCAGGGCACAGTGGCTACACATCCACCAGAGGCTCGGGATAGGTGCAACCTTAGTCCAGATTCCAAGGGGTTGATACACAAGTTTTGGGGTCAGGTTTGGCAAACTGAGATTAATACTTCATTCTAGAAATTGAGCACCATGTGAGCCCAAGAGATGTCTCAATAAATCAGGCTGAGGAGTGGATCTTGGATTAACCAAAGTAGGGGGTATAAAATGAGGCAGTCTTTGGGGTGTCTTCCCTTAGACACTTCGGTGAATCTTAATTTAATAATCTAGGTTTCCTCCCCTCTGGAAGACAGTATGTCACATTTCCCTGCAGTGCAGTGATTTTATAGCTGCAGGCAAACAGAAGCTTGAGCTTGCAAGCCAAATCCTCCCTTGGAAATACAATTTGAATTCTCCACTCTACATACAATCCTGGTATGCTGCCATTTAAGTCTGCTACACCTGCCTAGAAAACTTAGCAAATGTTATGAAAAGCAGGTGACCAAATGACTGCTGCTACCATCACTACTGCTGATGTGTTAGACTAACTTGAAGAAGCATCATAGCAGGGCTTGCCAGGCCTGCTGTGCCTAGGAAGATAAAATCATCCCTGAAAGCACACATTGTTGTTGAAATAGTTGTAGACTAATGCTAAAGAGAATGGTGGGGTTTGGTGTGTGTGTGTCTGTGTCTGTGTGTGTCTGTGTGTGTCTGTTTGTTACTGGGGATCGAATCCAAGGGTATTCTATCTCTGAGCTATACCACCAGTCCTATTTTATTTTATTTTTTATTTTGAAACAGGGTCTCAGTAAGTTACCTTGCACTGGCCTAAAATCTGCAATCCTCCTGTCTCAGCCTCCCATGTACCAAGATTACAGGTGTGCACAAATGTACCTGACTGAGAGCTGTGGTTTAATACCAGGTTTCTTTCCATAAGTTTTACATGAAATTTCCTAAGCTTAAACCAGCTGTAGAATGCTGACTGCTCCAACAGAACTTTAAGGGGTTTGGGATGAAGTGTTTTATCTTTTCTTCATTCTCTCTCAACTCTTCATGGTTGGGCAGGTGGAGGGGGAGAAATTCTAAGATCACAAAATCCATGCACCAGCTTTTATGCCCTACCACAAGTTTTCAAAAAAACAATTTACTCTCAAATGGTCCCATGTATAGATTCTTAAAATAATGCCAGCTTGGCTGGTATTTTTCCCTTTCAGTTAAATGCGTCCCACTAGCTTGATCTCTGACTGCATTTTGCTGGAATTCCCAATGACCTTTTTCAAGAGCTAGGAAGTCATAATGGAAGACAAACACAATTGCACTGGGTTGACCTATTAAGAGCCAATAGACCCAGCATCACACTTTTCTATTTTGCTTTGTTCTAGGAGCCGAAATGCCACACACCATTTAGATTTGACTTGAGTAAGATGTGAGCATAAATATGGTGAGCTGTCAGGTTTGCAACATGCAGGATGAAATCAAAATGAAACATTTCAATAGTTTATGTGAGTTGAAAGAAACTCCCCAAATACCACTAGAATAGAAAACTGATGAAGTGGATAAGAAGGGGACAAAGTTGATTCATGAAAATATAAAGTGGATATAGCTGTACTCATTTGTTGCTGTGTAGTATTCCATTTTATGACCCTTCCACAATTGGCTTATTCAGTTTTTCCATTTCAGTGCAACAGTGAATAATCTTGGTATAAATATTCTTGTAAGCCGGGCGTGGTGGCGCACGCTTGTAATCCCAGTACTTTGGGAGGCGGAGACCGGAGGATCCAGGTTCACGGCCAGCCTCAGCTCTCTCTCTCTCTCTCTCTCTCTCTCTCTACCTAGTGAGGCCCTCCGCAACTACGTGAGACCCGGTTTCAAAATAAAGTATAAAAAAAATAGGGCCAGGGGTGTAGCACAGAGGTAGAACACCCCTGTGTTCAATCCCCGGTACCGCAAAAAAAAAAAATATTCTTGTGCAAGAATCCTGATTCACATGTGCCACAGTGTTTCTGAGGTATACAGATAAAAGAGGAATTGGTCATATATTGCCCAGGCGTATGCCAGAAAGTTTTCCCAAAATGCTTGTACTAAATTTGCCCCCCATCAATAATGTATAAAATTCTTACTGTTTTTCTTCAACAACACAGAGAACTGTCATATTTTTACTTATTTTTCCAATCTAGTGGATGTATGGTGGTTATTATTTAGTGGATTTAATTTGCATGGTCTGGATTACTAATGAGGTTGTATATTATTTAATATAATTTGGGGCCATGTAAATTTCCTCCTTTTTGAAATGTCCTCTTGTCTTTTTTCCAATTTCTTTATTTGTTTGTATATATTTTTCCTGTTGATGTGCATCAGCCCATAACCAGATGAATAAATTTCATAGCCATAATACTAAGCAAAATGTCAAGAAACAAAAGAATATAACTGTATGCTTTCATTCATATATAATTTAAAACAGACATAATTGAACTATTTTATTCACTAAAACATAAATAGATGGCAATAATATTTCTAAAAGCTAGGAAATAATCCCCATAAAATTCAGGAGAGGATACTTTTCAGTCTAAATAGATTGTGTTTAGAGGAAATAAGTTGTTTCCTGAGTTCCTGTGACTCTAGAGCTTGGTCACTAAACCTGCCAATGCTTACATTCTTGGACACTGAAAGTAAATCAAATTAAAAAATTCTACTTAAGCCAGGCTTAGTGGCACATGCCTGAAATCCCAGTACTTGGGAGGCTGAGACAGGAGGACTGCAGGCTTGAGACCAGCCTCGGCAACTTAGTGAGACCCTGTTTCAAAGTAAAAAAATAAAAAGATCTGAGGGTGTAGCTCAGAGGTAAAATTCCCCTAGGTTCAAATCCTAGCACCACAAAGAAAAAAAATCCTAAAAGGGACTTTAAACAAAGAAACCCCCAGTGGAGTGATGGAGGGGGCCTAAGGGAGGGAGGCGGGTCGGGGGAGGGAGAATCAATGAAAGAAATACTTCAATGGACATAATGTAGATACACAAAACTATCAATGCCAATCTCAGTATCATGCAAGGAAAGAGGGAGGGACGGGTGGGGGCTGGGGAGGCTTACCAAGTGCTGTGTGCACATACGTCTCTATCACTCAAGTTCATCATGATGTATGATTACAATGCACCAATGGAAAAAAATTGAAAGAACCAACCTCCATATGATTTCATGTGCAGAAAAAATACCAAAAAAAAGGGTAATAGCAAGTAACAGTAAGGAATTCCATGTTTTTCCCTTTACTACGACATGTTATTTTGTAATTTAAAATACACACTCATATAATTTATACACTTATTTTAGGAGAAGACTTATGAGTATTGCCGAATGTATACTCTTCTACCCCCAAATACCAAAAAAAAGCAAAGGGACTGTAAACCAGATGTGACAGACACTTATTTGAACATCTTTAAGTGGGAATATAGAGCAATCCCTAGAACTACCACTCAGAGAACTATTTTCAAAACTGTACGGAGATACACTGGCATAATACAAAAGGCAAAATGTGACACTGCAAATTATTCAAGTGGCTCACGGGAAGGTAGGAAAAGGGAAAGAAAAGATAAAAAGACAAAACAAAGTGGCAAACCAACCTAAATCTTAATAAATCAAAAATTACATTAAAAACAAATGGCTTAAAGACACCAATTAGAATAAATGATTAAATATAAAAGCACAACAGTCATCAGAATAGATTTTTTAAATGACTCAACTATCTGCTGCGTACAAGAAACATTTCAAACACACTGAGAGAGGTAGGCTGGAAGCAAATGGAGGGAAAAGAATATACCATTAAAACATCAATCCAGAGAAAACAGGGTGGTGATCCTACTATCAAAGTACACTTCAGAGAAAAGAAAATTACCAAATTCAGAGAGGCGTGCTATACAGTGATAAAAGAGTCAGTTCACCAAAAGACATGACAATCCTTAATATGTCAAATAACGGAAAATCAAAACACGGGAAGGATGATGAGAAGATAACTTCCCATTTTGGAGCAGCTGTATGTGCTGCTGACGTGATAGACCTGGTTTCACATGCTTCACAGCCATTGCCTTATTTATTCTTTATCAAAGGAAAAGTGATTCCATTGCTATCATCCTTCTGCATATGAGTAAATTAAAGGCCCCAAGAAGTTAAGATTCTTGTCCAGGGTGACACGGTCAGTAACCCTCAGACCAAGTTCTTTTCACTCTTCATTTTGCCTCCATCAATATTTCTCTCCAAACATTTAGAAAACCAACAGTGGGATTATCACATTTAACACTATAATCTGATATTCTTCTCCTTGGTCATAAAGCCTGAGTATCTTTTGGTGGGGAGGGGACTGGATTCTCAATGAGTTGTAGGAATAAAATAGCCCTAGAAGCACCAGTAAGTACAGTGAGGGGATTAGCAGAGCCAGGGCAGGAAGCAGCTAATCATGGGAAAGATGGAATACACATCCTGTCCACAGTGACTCTAATGGTGTAAAGACCGCTATGTAAGTTTGAGAATGTTGGGCACTGCACAACTCCAGGGATAGACTAAAACATAGACTAAAACAGACTATCATATAAATGGTGGCACCTGGAGTCATCATCTACAACATCCCCTGCTTTCTCTGGTATCTCTGACAGTTAAAATGCTACCAGAAAGAAATATGCAAGATTCTAGTAGCTAGGCTGGAAAATTGTTATTAGCAACCGTCCAGGCTCTGGACTCTAGGGGAGAGACAACCGTCCAATTCAGTAAGCCGAAATCCTGTAAAGACAGAGTAGCAGTATCCAGAAAGCTGTGTATAACAAACCAGGGAAAGTGGCCCCCAGATTTTCATGACTCTATAAAGGATCACAAAGTTTTATTTTGACAAATAATTCTTTTTCTCTCAAATTGTCATGGATTATCACCATAATTTATTAAAAGAAATTTTATAAATGCATTTTCCTCATTTTTGCCAAGACTCAGATAATGTGATTGCAGATCAACACTGATCTATACATGAGCATTCGGAAACCACTGGGCTAGCAATTAGGGATGGAAAGAACAAAGAGGAAAGACAGTAGACAGGACATTCCCAGAGCCTGGTCATTCCTTCCCAAAGCCAAAGAACGCTCCTTACATCTTGATGGTAATTTCTAATATAATTCTTATGGACATTTAGCTCATAAACCACCTAAAAAAGCCTCACTTTGGTGATGGTTATGAGCACCAAGTCTTTCCAAAGGTATCATCACCAACACTGTTCCACAGAAATGTGGACTACAACAGGTCAGTATTGTCCAGCAGAGTCTAGCACTGAGACTGACAGCTAACGTGACAGTTTTCTGAATGTCAATAGCCTAAGACAAGCCTATCCTTTTATATTATACTCCATCTGGAGTATTTCACAGACTTGTTTTTGTTTTGTTTTTCTTGTTGTTACTTGAATTAAATGCAATTTAACTTTAGTAAAATGCAATTTAATGCAAATAGAGTAATACCCAAGGAGACCCAAGACCTTGCAAGTACAGTAGCAGAACTCAGCATCTGAAAAAAGAAAGAGAATGAGGAGAGAGCAACAGTTACGTAAGTGGGTGCTTATGGTTTGATGTGTCCCTGAATTCATTTGTTGGAAACTTAAGCTCTAAATCCATGTTAATGGAATTTGGGAGCGTAGCTTTTGGAAAGCAATTAGGATTAGAAAAGGTCATGGAGGTGGGGCCCTCACAATTGCCTGAGTGGCTTTACAAGAAGAGGAAGAGACACCGAGTTAGTAAATTATTCTCTCACCACGTGATGCCCTCTACCACATCATGACCCAGCAGGAAGGCCCTCACCAGGTGCTGGCAGCACCATGCTCTTGGACTTCCAAAACAATGAACTAAATAAGCCTCTTTTCTTTAGAGATGACCCAGTCTCTAGTATTCAATTATAGTAACAAAAACAGACTAACACAATGAGTTTGGATTCTGACCTTAGGCTAGAAGCAGTGCACCTTCTGGATGTGGACTGTTCTTGGCCTGCAAACTCTTACTGTAGTCAGACAGAGGGGAACCTTCTGCTGTGGATCTTCTGCCCGAGTGAGCACAGGTGGTGCTCAACATTCCTGCATCTGAGAAGTCTCTTACCCTAGCCCTTAGTCGGGTTCTGATGGCAAGGAGCCACTGTTTCCACCTCTGTTGCTTAAATCTTTATGTTACTTCAAAATCAGTCCAGGAGAATTTAAAAAGCGCAGGCTTTGAAGCTAGCATCTGATTCTGAATCCTGCCGCTTTACCCAAGATCTTGAGGGAAACAGTTAACGTCACGAAACCTCCATTTCCAACTTGGGAGAAGACAGGGTAGCATGCACCTCACACGTTTTTGAAGGTAAAATGAGATAATCCAGGGCAAAGGCACTTTCTATGCTGAGAGTCCTATGTAAATCCTAGTTATTGTTGCCCTTTGGATAACCCAATTGATCAGGGATTTGGAAGAATATTTCTGAGCTCTGAAGTGTGATATCAACACTTCTGTGAGACCTCAAAGAGAGATGAGAGGGATTTGAAGTTGAACGAAGATAAATACCACAGTAAGAAGTTTAAAAACATAATTTCTGATGGAAGGGAAAGTAAATTGACTGGCTGTGCTAATCTCCATTAGAGTTATCTACTAATTAATAATATATTTTAATTAAACAAAGTCGAAGGAGTTTTCATGGCAAAGAAAGGGCCGTTCTTTCAATTCAGTTTGCTTAATTCCTAGCACCATAGGAAGGGTCATTTATTTTAAGTATCAAAAAGCTCTGTCAAACACTAAGAAGACAATGGATGTAAGCAGTTATTCCCATCACTTGGTCTAATACCTCCAGGAAATAATCAACTTCTGCCTTGGAATAAGCACTGAAACTTGGGGGGATTTTTCTATTTACCATACACAAGGTCTTTGATGGGGTTAATGGGAGATAATCCTTGCCTCTCCTTGAACCAAAGACTTGAAAAAGAAAGCTTTTCCATCACTGCCCCCCTACAAAACTCGCACCAACTTGCAATAAGATAGCAGTGGTTTTAACCTAACAGAGATTATTTTTCCTCCTCCTGTGCTCCCCAAAGAAAAGAGCTTTCAGTGGTATTGATGGAACATGCCTGTAATCACAATACTTGGGAGGCTGAGGCAGGAGGATCACAGGTTCTAGAAGAGACTTGGCAACTGAGCGAGACTCTCAGCAACTTAGCAAAGCCCTGTTTCAAAATCAAAACTAAAATAGGGCCAGGGTATAGATCAGAGGTAGAACACCTCTGGGTTCCATCCCCAGTATCAAAACAAAAAAAAAGAACTTCCCAAGAAAATAGATAATAGCCACACTAGAAAAGAGCAGAAAGGTGGGTGTATAAAGAAATCCTATAAGTATCTGCACAAGCAAGGTAAACACCAGATTCTAGTCTAATCCTCCCTCCCTGTATTCCCTGCCACACCATTTTAAAAACTCTGTTGACGGACACCTAGGTTGGTTCCATAACTTGGCTATTGTGACTTACACTGCAATAAAAATGGGTATCCATGTATCACTATAGTACTCTAATTCTGTCAGAAAGATACCAAGGAGTGGCATAGCTGGGTCATATGGTGGCTCTATCCCTATTCTAGAGAGACAATAGGGAAGAAAAGAGACTTCATGATAATAAGAAGCGAGACCAGTAGAATAGTGGAAGTAGACTGAGAAAGGGAAAAGACCAAATATTATTGTTTCCATATATGAGGACATCACTAAGAACCTCACTAGCACATACAGGGCGGGAGGAGGGGACAATGGGATGGGGTTAGGAATGAGCCACACCAAGAGATGTTGTATGCGTATCTGAATGTGCCACTTTGAATCTCACTACCATGTATGATTATATCGCACCAATATAATTCTAAAAAATAAAAACTAATAACTGCATAACACAAGCATCTCAGCAGCTGTCTTTGGGACCTGCCCCTGCCTACCTTTCCAACTCTCATCAGTCCGTCACCACGTTCTTGGCTTTAGCCAAAAAGAACTATCTGCTGTTTCCCAAAGAAATCTATCCCTTGTCTGTGATTTCGCTCACGTGGTTCCTCCGTAAGGCATGTGGCTCAGGGCTTCCCCTTCCATCAGAATAACTTCTCTTCATCCTGCAGGTCAAAAATTCAAGACTGCCTTTTCAGCAAGGCCTCTTCTAAACCATTTCTTTAGGCCCTTCCACCAGAGTTATGTGTTCCCTACTTTACACTCATTAAATGTCTACTAAATGCAGCACTTGTTATATTCTGTAGTTAAGCGATTGCTAATGTGCCTGTCTCGCTCACAAGACTCTTAGCTCTGTGATAGAAAGGATTGCGTCCTTTATACTCAGATCTATAGCACTCAGCACATAGCAAAATCTTGCACACTCAATAAATATGTTGTAAATGGATGCATAATTCAGTGGTTAGCAAAATTGTTCTGCAAAATACCACACAGTAAATATTTTAGTCTCCATGAACCATTCTGTTTTTAGAAATTCTGCCACTGTAGTCTACTCAAGTGTACACAGCTCCACCAGGGTAGAGCAAAAGCAGTTATACACAATATAAACAAAGAGTGTGGCTGTGTTTCAGTAAAACTTTGTTTACAAAAACAGGTGGTAGTCAGATTCGGCCCGGTGGCTGTAGTTAGCTGTCCCCCCTGAAAAACTAAATGGTTGAGTGAGAAAACCAATGAAAGTTCTTCTCACAAAGACAACCTTGAGCCCAGGAGGAGGCATGATGTTGTGAGGGTCTCAAATGGCAACCGCATCCTTTTGAGTAGAAATTGAAGAAAAGAAGCCACCCAGAAACATTTCCTTGCCTTCATTCTGGAGACTAGGAGTGATCTAGGTTAACATGCATGCAGTTAGGAAAACACAGGTATCATCAACAGTCTTATGAAGCATGCAAATAGAATGCTAAGGCTATATTCTAGTTATTAAACTTTTCACTTCATAGAAGAATGCCAATAGCTGGGGTATGGTGGCACATACCTATAATCCCAGTACTTGGAAGGCTGGGACAGAAGGATTGCAGTTTGGAGGACAGCCTTAGCAATTTAGCAAGACCCTCAGCAACTTAGCAAGACCCTGTTTCAAATTTTAAAAGGGTTAGGGTGGTGCTGGGCGTGGTGGCACATGCTTATTATCTCAGTACTTTGGGAGGCGGAGACCAGAGGATCCGGGTTCATGGCCAGCCTCAGCACTCTCTCTCTCTCTCTCTCTCTCTCTCTACTTAGTGAGGCCCTCTGCAACTTCGTGAGACCCGGTTTCAATATAAAGTATAAAAAAAAATAGGGCCGGGGGTGTAGTGCGGAGGTAGAACGCCCCTGGGTTCAATATCCGGTACCGCAAAAAAAAAAAAAGGGTTAGGGTGTAGCTAGGAGGTAAATGCCCCTGAGTTCAAGCCCCAGTACCAAGATTTTAAAACAAAGGCCTACAAATGGAGGGCAATGGACTGTCCTTAGGGAAGAGGCTAGATACCCAACACATGATCGCCTGTCCCATAGGAATGAAACAATAGAGATGGAATTTCCAGTCTTGGCTTGAGGAATAGGTGACACTGTAGACAAGGAACCCTAAAATTAGAATCCACAGGTGACTTGGGTGACACTGAGAGTTCACTTTCAATTTTCATCTGATGTATATTCTAACATCACTGAATGGAAGTTATGTAAAGAATACAATAGTCTTTTGATTTAAGGCATAATTCTGATGCGTATATTTAGTTTTTGTTTTCCCATGTTTATGCTTTCTTGCAGAATTTTGCAGGGTATGAAAAGAATAATCAGATAAAATAATGCAGCACAGCAATCCAATCAGTCAGAAGGAAACTGTAAAAGATGAGCGTTCGCTTAGTTTTCTAACGCACATTCAAATGGGAACCCAAACTTTGAGATAGAGTTCCAAATGCAAACAACACAGATAAAATGTTGGAATGGTGCCTGATCCCACATAATCCCCTTCCCTGAAAGGCAAAACATCTGAGTGCTACAAAGGCACCAGCCAAATTGTGCTGTCTGAAGCAGCGACATCACTCCCAGCAGCACCACCTGGCTTCAGAGGGAACTGCATGGGGAGGGAGAGCCAGGAATGGAATTACATAAGAATAAAAACACCCTAGTCATAAAGTAAGCTGGACATGTTTACTGCCCTTTCGGGAGAAAAGTGTCTGAGCAAGTCAAATGCTTGTGCATGGTTCCAACTTCCACAGCTCCCCATCTTTCTTCTTCTAAAAATGTATCTAGATTTCAAAACAATTTGACCAAGCTATGTAATACATAAAACATCAATTTACTACAAGCGTGAGTATGTGTGGGGAGGTGGATTGGTGCCTTGGCCGTTCCCTTGAATTGGCTTCAGAGAACATATCTTGATATATCCTTAAATCATCACTGCTTTCTCTAGCCAGAGATGCCCTTTGTGATAAAGTCAAATCTAACTCACTCAGGGAGCACAAGCCGCGTAGACACTTTACTTAAATGGATTCTCTTCAGTAGAAGGCTACTGTGGTCAACTGCTTGGAAACTAGCAATGAGCTTTCTGTCTGAATTTTCTGGACTGTTAGCACATCCCAAACCCACCTGCATTATTTTCCACTTTGGGGCTACAGATTTAGCAAAACATAATTAAAAGCATCATGAATTCTTTAATCCCATCTTCTTCTGCGATGAGAAATGATTCTAGTAACAGCATGAAAATATCGTAGTCCATTTACCATTGAAAATAGAATAGAGCTTAACTCTGGTTAAGAACTCGTTAACATGTTTTCTATAAACTCTGTGCCCACGTTTCAGTTAGAACTTTCTTAACTTTTTATTTCTACATTATGTGTATCAGGGGTCTTAATTTAAGATGCTTTCATGGGCCAAAGAGATAACAAAAATCGACAAGGTAGGATGGATGAGAAAGTGCTGGAGGAGCCAGTGAGCCAGAGATAAAACCACAACTTGGTTCCAACCAAATCTTACCATACTTAACTGTGTGCAAGTATTGTTAGCTACTTTGCTTTTCAGAGAGATTTTCAAAACTTTTTTTGGAGGAAGAGAGGAGTTTCTGGGGATTAAACCCAGGGTCTCACACATGCCCAGCATGAGCTCTACCACTGAGCCCTCAGCCCCAAGATGTTCAAAATCTAGATTGTAGCTGGGCATGGTGGTGCATGCCTGTAATCCCAGTACTTGGGAGGCTGAGCCAGAAGGATCACAGGTTCGAGGCAAGACTCAGCAATTTAGTGGGACCCTCCACAACTTAGTGAGACCCTGTTTCAAAATTAAAAATAAAACAGGGCTGGGGGTGTCACTCAGAGGTAGAATGCCCCAGGGTTCAATCTCCAGTGCAACAACAACAACAGAAAAAAAAATCTAGATTGCTATATATGTGCCTAGACTTTAAATATTTATGATTACTTTTTTAAAAAGATAGTGGGCCTAAAAAACATATTTAAGGATCAGCTATAGCTCATGATTCATCCATTTATAACTTTTCTTTAATATCCACAAAGACATAGGTGATGCTACAGTTTACCTCTTATTAGTTATATCAAAGGCAAAGAAGCATATCAGATATAAGAGGTCAATGTTTGAATTTTTTACTTAATAACTATCTAATCTTGGCGAAGTGACTTAAACTAAGACCTTAGGTAATTTATCTGCAATTTTTTTTTTTTTTGCGGTACCGGGGATTGAACCCAGGGGTGTTTTACCTCTGAGCTACACCCCCGGCCCTATTTTTTATACTTTATTTTGAAACCGGGTCTCACGAAGTTGTGGAGGGCCTCACTAAGTAGAGAGAGAAAGAGAGAGAGCTGAGGCTGGCCGCGAACCCAGATCCTCTGGTCTCCGCCTCCCAAAGTACTGGGATTACAAGTGTGCGCCACCATGCCCGGCTGCAAGATATTATTAATAAGATTTTTAAAATACTCCCTACAGATGCAACTAGCACAATATTTGATTTAAAATTTTCAATCTTAGTGGGGTTTTTTGTTTTGTTTTGCTTTGTTTCATTTTGTTTTGTTTGTGGTGCTGGGGATTGAACCCAGGATCATTCTACCTCCGAGCTACACCCCAACCCTATTTTATTTTTTCATTTTGAAACACGGTCTCACTAAGTTGCTGACAGTCTCACTAAGTTGTTGAGGCTGGCTTCAAACCTGCGATCCTCCTGTCTCAGCCTCCCAAGTACTGGGATTACAAGCATGTGCTACCACGCCTGGCAATCTTAGTGTCTTAAATACCAATACAAATAAAAACCAACTATATTTAAATTGTGAAAATACAGATAAAATCCTCAACAAGATAAAGCAACTCACCAAATCTGAGTGGTTCCTGACTTAACAATGGTGCGAGGTAGTGATTTTCTTTCAACTTTATTATGGTGCAAAGGCCAGACACATTCAGTAGAAACTGTGCTTTGGATTGGATTTCGATCTTCCTGAGTCTGTGCAGTACAGTGCTCTCTCACGATGGTGGGCAGGGAGCCCCAGTTCCCAGTCAGCCACCTGATCACCAGGGTAAACTACTGATTCTTTAGAGTGACTATGGTGCCAGTATGTACTATGTTGGTTTTTGGATATAGGTATTCAATAAGTTATACAGTATATTCTACACTTTATTATAAAATAGACTTTGTGTTAGGTGACTTTGTTCAAATATAGGTTAATGTATTTTGAGCATGTTTAAGGTAGGCTCAGATAAGCAACCATGTTTCATATGTTAGATACGTTAAATGCATCTTTTGGTGCAGTATTAGGGATTGAATCCAGGGGCATTCTACCCTGAGCTACACTCCCAGCCCTACTATATTTTTTTATTTTGAAACAGGGTCTCACTAAGTTCCAGAGGGCCTTGCTAAGTTACTGAGGCTGGCTGTGAACCTACGATCTTCTTGTTTCAGCCTCCCCAAGTACTAGGATTACAAGCGTGCACCACCATGCCCAATTTTAAATGCATTTTTTTACCTACTATATTTTCAAGTTACAATAGGTTTACTGAGGATATAGCCCCATTGGAAGTCAAGAGATATTTGTATATTTAAAGGAAAATTTAAAATAAATTGACTGCAAAGTGAAAAAAATAGCATGTTCCTTGGGGTTTGTTTTTGTAATTGACTATTTTGTAATTGTAAAGTATATACTGACTGAAATTAAGCATTCATATAATGCAAATGTGTACATTTAAAAACAATATGCTGAAAGAGCCTACACAAAGCAATTAACAAAGATGATTCATTGCTATAATGTCTAATAATAAACTCTATAAATAGGAGATGTCTTTCAAAATATTCAATAAAATTATAAACATTCACAAGCTGTCAATCATCTGTCCTTCAAAGTATCTCTTTCTATGGCCTCTGAGAACCTTTCCAGGCATTCAAAATCCATACTTAGTAGAAAAGCAAAGATTTCCATCTCCTGAATCACTTCATAAGTTAACTCCAAGGTCCTCTCTAGTAAGTCTATGTTTCCTTTTTCAACAGGTTTGGAGAAAAGAAGGAATCTTCTAGCTAGCTACACTGAGGGAATAATCCTGGCTCTTACAAGAGACAACAATCCATATACACAGGAAAAACAACATACCAAGAAGGTCTTAAAATACATGCACTGACAATCAGCACAATGAAATGTACGCAGAAATACACTTAGTTATAAACATTCTAAGCAAACAATGTCCACATAAGCCTGTCCTCTGCCCTACCCTGGTCTCTTTGATTCCTTTCTCCTTCAGGTCTGGAGGGTTTCAGGAGGTGCTGGAGTATACAGATATGGCAGAAATGTCACAGAGCATAGAGATGCATGATAGCTTTACAAAGAAGGGAACTAAGGACACCATATCTACTGTCCCATCTCCAGTGGCGATAACCCTGAACCAAGCAGGACTCCTCCTGACAGGGAAAGGGTAAGCAGAAGGTCCCTAGTAGTCCCCACTAATGTCACAGACACCTGAGGTATTTGCTGTTAGAAACACCTGGTGCTCTCACAGACCCTAAGACTAGTTTTGGGAACCCACACTGCTGCATTGCCTGGAGAAAGAGCCCAGCCCATGTTGTGCTGTCTCCAACCCAGGCTCCTGCTACACAGCACAGTCTTTAAATCCAGACCATCTGGGGTCCTGTGAAGATGCCAGGCAGGCTGTCCTGAGCAGCCAGACAGCCCTGAGCACCCAGCCTGGGCTCCAGGAAGTCTCCCTGAATGACTCATTGTATCAAACTAAGAAGCTTCTGTGTAGCAAAGGAAATGATCAACAGAAAAAGAGACAAACTACAGAATGGGTGACGATAGTTACAAACTAGTCATATGACAAGGGACTAGTAGCCAGAACATATGAAAAACGGAACTCAACATATGAGAAACTGAACTCAACAGCAAAAAAGAGGACCAAACAATCTGCTTTTAAAAGTGGGTAAATTATATGAATAGACATTTCTCAAAAGAAGATGAGAAATGGGCATGGTGGCACATGACTGTAATCCCAGTACTTGGGAGGCTGAGACAGGAAGTTCACAGGTTCGAGATCAGTCTCAGCAACTTAGTAAGACTCTCAGCAACCTAGAGAGACCCTGTTTCAAAAACAAAAAATTAAAAAGGGGTAAGGGTGTAGCTCATGGGTAGAATGCCTCTGAGTTCAATCCCCAGTGCCACATACAAAAAAGAAGATATACAAATGGCCAAAAAGTATGTGAAAAAATGCTCAGCATCACTAATCATCAAGGAAATGCAAATCAAGATCATAATGAGATATTATCTCACCCCAGTTAAAATGGTTACTATTAAAAAGATAAAAAAGCCAGGAGTAGTGGCGCATGCTTGTAATCCCAATACTTTGGGAGGTGAGACTGGAGGATCTGGGTTCGTGGCCAGCCTCAGCTCGCAAGCTCTCTCTCTCTCTCTCTCTCTCTCTCTCTCTACCTAGTGAGGCCCTCCGCAACTTCATGAGACCCGGTTTCAAAATAAAGCATAAAAAAATAGGGCCAGGGGCATAGCGCGGAGGTTGAACGCCCCTGGGTTCAATCCCCAGTACCGCAAAAAAAAAAAAAAGATAAAAAATAAAGAGTGCTGGAAAAGATTGGGAGAAAGGGAACTCATACACGGTTGGTGAGAATGTAAAGTAGTCCAGCTATTATAGAAACCAGTACGGGGGTTCCTCAAAAAACTAAAAATAGACCTACCATATAATCCAGGTATCCCACTACTGGGTTTATTGCCAAAGGAAATGAAATCAGTGTATCAAAGACATGTCTACACTCCCATGTTTATTTAAATCCTATTCAGAATGGCCAAGATAAGGAAATTACCTAGCTGTGTATCAATGGATAAATGAATAAAGAAAATGGGGCATACATACACAATGGACTGTTATTCAGCCATAGAAAAGAAATCCTGTTTTGCAGAAAAATGGATGGAACGGGAGGACATCATGTTAAGTGAAATAAGCCAAGAACAGAAAGATAAATACTACATAGGAGAAGTAAATTCTAATGTTCTGCAGAATAGTAAAGTGACTATAGTTCACAACAACTTATTATACATTTTATAAATAGAAGAGAGGAAGAGGAATTTGAAAATTCCTAACAAGAAATGATGAATGTTTACAATGAGGGAAATGACCCTTTTTAGATCATTACACATGGATAAATGTATCAAATTATCACCCTGTGCACCATAAATATATACAAATGTTATATATTAATTAAGAAAAAGGATTTTTAAAATAAGTTAATTAATAAAAATGGATCTGTATATACATATATACATTTATGTATATGTGGTTTCAAGTATATATCTAAAATAGATTTCAAGCCAGGCATAATGGTGCACACTTGTAATCCCAGTACTTGGGAGGCTGAGGCAGGAGGATCCGGGTTTGCGGCCAGCCTCCACAACTTAGTGAGACCCTGTTTCAAAATAAAGAATAAAAAATAGAGCTGGGGGTGTAGCACGGAGGTAGAATGACCCTGGGTTCAATCCCCAGTACTGCAAATAAATTAATTAATTAATTAATTTCAATAATCTATTATTTAAAAGTAAGAATTCAGACTAGAAATTTTCTATGTGTGAAAGTTGATGAGAAACACATCTGTTTAACAAATTTCATCCTAATAGAGCCATTGTTCTAAGTCCACTATGACCACTGAGAACTTGCAAAACCCTAAAAATATTCCTACTTGGATCTACCCTTTCCTCAAACAATATGGTTTGAAATGAGCGACACTGATGTCCCAGAAATCTCCACCTCTGATTTCTTCCTTCAGTCCAGCAATCTTATCATCATCCTGCCCAAACCACAAACATAGGATTTTTTATTATGCTAAATTACATTTTTGTATATAAATTATATATATAAAAATAGATATATATAAAAGGATTAACAGTTTGAATTTTTTTGGTACTGGGAATCGAACCCAGCAGCATTCTACCTTGAGCTACATCCCCAGCCCTGTTTTTTTTTTTTTTTGAAACAGTCTCACTAAGTTGCTAAGGGCCTCGCTGGGTTGCTGAGGCTGCTCTGAACCTGTGATCCTCCTGTCTTAGCCTTTCAAGTACTGGGATTACAGAGGTGCACCACCACACCTGCACAATTTTTAAGTATGTGATTCAGTGGTAGTAGGTATCTTTATACTATTGCAGAATCATTACCACTACTCCAGAACTTTTTCATCATCTAAAACTGAAATTCCATACCATTAAATCCTAATTCTTCATTCTTTCCTGCCCCAAACCCCTGGTAAGCACTATTCTATCCTCTGTTTCTATGAATTTGGTTATTCTAGGGACCTCATATATGTGGGATACAGTTTGTCCTTTTGGGGGGGTGTACTTAGCACACAAGAATCTCCTTGGGATTTATTTTGCTTGCGTTTGCACTGCACCCAACATGATCATTTTTTATTTGTTCTTTTTCTTCAACCTTCCTATCATCTCATGTCTCAATTTCTGCAAGAATCTTCTAACAGATGCCCCAAGTTTTATCTATTTTATCCACATGAGAAAAACCTTATATAAATATGATCTTCCTTTAGCATCTTTGCTGGTGTCTCACAGACCTTAAGAGTTAATGTCTTAACTCCTTAGCTTGGTCTTTAAAGCTCTTCACAGTGCAAAGTCAAGAACGCAAACTCTCTTTCCCTACAAAGCTCACTTGGGTATTTCTGTCATTCCGACACCTTGCTGTATACTCTTGCTTCTATATATCAAGCATGCTATAAGGCTTCTCTGTTGAGCTTGCCCTACAGGGATCACTCTCCCCTAAGTCCATGGCAAGTACTTTCTCTGACAGGTGTTCAACACTTCTTCTTTACTTCCTTTAGATTAGTAACTCTTCCGATGTGTGCTTTGACCTCCAATCCACACTTTGACTATTTCCTTACACTTACAGAAAATGACACAGGCGTACTCCTTAAGCATTCTTTAAACTTGCAATATGGGAATTCAACACTCACAGACACATGGACTAGTTACCTTTTACCTAATTCTTTCTCAGAGCCTTTTTTGGGTTCAAAGTGGGAAACAATCTAATATCTGAATTCCTAAGCAAATCACAAGACTTTACCAACACCATGGTTTATCGTTGAAAAGTACTACTGGGCCAGGTGTGGTGGCGCACACCTGTAAAACCAGTACTTGGGAGGCGGAGACAGGAGGATCGCAGTTTGAAGGACAACTTCAGCACTGTAGCAAGACTCCCAGCAGCCAAGCAAGACCCTGTTTCAAAAACAAAAATTAAAAAGGGCTGTGGTGTATCTTGGAGGTAGAATGCCCCTGAGTCCAATCCCCAGTAACCCCCCAAAAAAGGAAGAAAAAAAGAAAATTACTACAGGTCCATGAGCTGCTATATGAAAGTTGACCATGTGGAACACTACCCACCCGAGTATGTTACTCTGTTTCCCGTAACTACTTCTGCTGATGGGGCTTGCACTTCAATTCACTTAGCATCTCTTCCCTGGGCTGGATACTTGGTTTTATTGCAGATCATTCTCTTATGTTTTAAAACATTTCCACTTACTTACAATTTATTGTGCTTCATTGGCCTCAACAAATATACTTTTAACAACATAACAGTGCACCATTACTCATGATGGCTCGCATCTCAGAAACAAGTTAATTTGTGCCCTGTGACAATGATTATGAATTTGGCTCAGTCATTTCCAGTGGTGGATATTATCCCCAAAAGGATAAGTTTCCATTCTCTTACTCGGCATCCATCTGCCAGGTCTCTGCCAACATTTCCCTCCTGTATCTTTTTCTTTTGTTCTTGCTCATGTTGGAATGTGCATTTGGTGTATTTCACATGGCCTGAGCTCATCCATTTCCCCTCCGCATTCCCTCTCAATAAGTCATACGGTGCTTTTACAAATGGGGGAGGGGGTGCCTTCTAAAAACACATACTCCACTCTTCTCCTTCCAACCTGCTCAATGTGACCCAAGCAGTTAAGTGGAATGCCCCCATTGCAAACCATTTGGGATGCATAACCTCAGAGAACTGGGAGTCAGATGGCAAAAAGGCATCAGCTGAAAACCACATTCATGCGGGAAAAAGCCTGCCCATCAGCAAAGAGCTCCTCATGCTGCAGAGCAGAGTTAGCAGGTAGATGTGTTCGCTTGTGCAGAATTTGAGCTGACTCTGCGAACTTAGAAATGCTCCCAGGTAAAAAGCCTGGGAAGTGATACGAAGGACAGAGTTCCCATAGGCGTTTATTCTGGAAGGCTAAACAAGCTTTTCTAAACCCATTTAGCATTTTGTCTGAGAGAATTTTAAATCAAAATAAAGGAACATATTGTCTTCACTGGTTTTACTTACAAATCCACCATGGCACATTCACTTTTCTTTTTTATTTTAAAATATTTGGCTGATAAATGAAAATTACATATACGTTCAAGGTATACAATGTGATAATTTGGTATACATATATATTATGTACTGATCACCACCATCAAATTATTACCACATCTACCACCACCTATAGTGTATACATACTTGTACGTTTCAGGGTAGGGGGCTGAGAACACAAAATCTGCCCTCCTGTCAAATTTCAAGTTAACAAGACAGTTTCATTATCATCACCATACTTTGCATGAGATCCCAAGAACTTATTCATCTCATAACTGAACGTTTCTACCCTTCAACCAACATCTATTTTCCCCACCCTTAGGGTTTCCCTCCTTTTTGAATTCATCCTTAAAATCCCCAATCGTCTAGGAAGGCTTCCCTGACTTGCATCCTCCCTTCTCCCAAGTCTTCTAATTCTTCTGTCTCCATCATTGATTTTTATTTCCTGCTTTAGTTTGTGATGGTTTGTGTATTTCTGTATTTCTATAATTATCATAAAAGAAGGAAGGCAGAATCCTGTAGTGTTTCTTCCTATGTTCAGGTGGAATATCACTGCCTTATCCAGAGCAAATATGCATGGGGGTACAGCTCAGTGGTAGATCATTTGACTACAGAGTAAACTTGCGAAATATATACACATATATTGGTTGATGAAGTTTTCTCCTTCTCCCCAGCCTAAAGTAATCCTTCCTGCTCTACGGCTATATGAAGACTATCATGTATCACTGTGTGTGTTTTGTGTATGTGTGCACACATGTGTGTTTGTGTATGTATATGTGTGTCAAATCCCATACAAAGAAGATCCATGCAAGCATGGGTTGCATATATGGGTAGGGTCCAATAAAACTGCTAGACTTAAATTGACCCGGTGAGACAAGGTACCTTAGAATATACACATGCTGGGAGAAGAATTTAACAAAGCGATGGATAAAAGAATAGCATAAGGGAATGGACAAAAATTCAGCTGCCAAATCACAAAGTCCTTTTTGAAGAATGAAAAAGCAAGAGATGGAAATCCCAGAGCTCCTAAAGCAAAGTAGAGGTACAACAGAGAATCTAGGCTGCTTTGAACCTGCCCATATCTTGGTACCTTAGCCAAGATGATACAGAGACAAGTATAAAAACATGATGTAGAGCCTTTGAGGTCACTATATGACGTCACCATGAGTGTTGATTCCCATTCCTCAACAGAGAGGCAGTAAGCATAGCCATTTGACATTCTTATTCTCTTTTCCTCCTACATAGCTAAATGTTTCCTTATCTGTGTCTATAGTCCCCAGACAGGATTCCAGACACCCAGAGGAAACCAGTAGCCTACCAGGAGAGACACTGGCTCAAAGTAGGGGAAGACAGATTTCCTAAGTAATAGGATTACCTATTATGTACAGATATTTCAAAGGATCACATTTTCTAAAACCATGATGTTGGCTGGGCATGGTGGTGCACGCTTATAATCCCAGAACTTGGGAGGTTCGCGGCCAGCCTCAGCTACTTAGTGAGGCCCTCCACAACTTCCTGAGACCCGGTTTCAAAATAAAGGATAAAAAATAGGGCCGGGAGTGTATCTCGGAGGTAAAATGCCCCTGGGTTCAACCCCGGTACCGCGAAAAAAATAATAATAAAAATAAAACCATGATGTTGGAACCCATGAAGGGAAATAGGGAGGACACAAAATTAAATAAAAAAGCCAATAAGGGAGAAATAGGAACAAACAAAAATGTAAATACTGACATCAAGAAAAAGGTCAACACTGACTTGGAAATTCCTGCTAAATAACAGACAGCCTTAAAAAAAAATCTTACTCCTTTAAATTGGGGGCTGAGGGGGAACAAGTCAGAAGATGGCTCCTAATCTTTTCTGTTAATGCTTAACTAATTTTAGTCAGCAATATTAAGCCAGTTTGATTTGTTTGGCAATTGAATAAAAAGAGAACTTTAATGCAGTTGAAGCGCTAAGCTTTCATCGAAAGTTATAGGTAGCTGCCAAAGGAAAATGTTATCAGTTGAAAAAGCAAGTTCAGCACTTAGCTGTGGAGCTATGAAAGTCTGAAGATAAGAAGATGTGGTATCATTTAATTAGCAGCCACCCAGCGATGGCGCAGAAGAGATTGATTCTGCTTCTTAAGAAGTTAAGACCAACCTTGGCCTCTAGGAGAGAAACACTCCTCAACCTGTGCTGTGTTCTCTCCTTTTCTTTCCCTCAGATATTTTCATAGTCCCTCCACACCCCTTGCTCCTATTCTCTCTTTCTTTTTTCCTCAATAAAACCAATCTTTTAACTTAAAGGGTCCAATTTTCAGTTGCTTAAGATATTTCTGGCAACATATAAGTTTGTTTATTCTTGTAAAAAATAAGCAGGGCTGGCTGGCTCACTCTTTAAGAACAAAGAAAGAAACCAATTAACTCAAATTTACATTTTTAATGAAAGAAAAGACTTTTCTAATATCTAAGGGGACAATAAGTATAGAAAATGTTTATCCCTGTGACAAACAAAATGTGACTTTCAGTGATGGGAAAATACAATTTTCAACTAAAATATAAAAGAAATTGCCATCAGGAAGTACCATATTTATAAAGAAATTCATAACAAGTAAGGGCAAATAAAAGTCACACAAGTCCATAAAATTAAGAAATTAGTATATAGTATTGCACAAATATAATATTGCAGCATCATAAAAATATTTTCACAATATTATCTTATAATATTGCAGAATTATGAAAAATATTTACACTGTTACTTTGGACTGGTGTCTCTCTTTCTTCTTCCACACACAACTGTTCCCCCTCTCCCTCCCCTTCAAGGCTTCTAACCTTGTGGAAGATTTTTCATATGAGCATAATGCATCCAATCCCATATATATGTGCATGCAGCAGAGGATTCCACTAAAAAGGAGTTTTTAAAAAAGACTAATAAAACCTGAAATGGAGCAATAGATATTTCTGTATTTGAGTGACAACAAAAATGGATGTGTGTATAAATCAGAGATAGATTCCTCTCCTGAGACATGATTCAATACACTGTATTGAAAAGGTATTATAGTTAGGCTCAAGAAAGAATGAATTACTGTGACAGAAAGAGACCCTTCATCCAGTAACCTACTGTTGCAGATGTGAATCAACATGATCCTAATAAATACGCGGGACAAAACCACAACACTGGATGACTGCAACATATGAAGACCACAGTAGAGGAGAAATAAGTAATGAAATTCAATTTAGCCACTAGTACATTTCCCTGGGCGAAGAATCATTTTTGTGAAACATACTGAATCTCTTTACTTACAAAAGCTAAGTATTGGATTTAGTAAAGTTGGCTAAATATACTCATCGATTTATCTCTTCTCAACCCAGAGGGCAATCCTACAACTTCCAAATGGAAATAGAATAAAATTATATGTTTCCAGTAGATGATAAAAATGTTTACTTAATTCACAAAGAGTTTCATTTCTATATTTAATTTTACTATGGTATTGTATATTTACAACATTTCTTTAGTGAAAGAGTTTGCCTGCCCCTACCTGTTCTAGACCATGATAAGGAATTTTTATTTCATTCCAAGTGCAAAAGGAAAGCATGAAAGGTTTGACACAAAGGGTGGGGGTGATTTCCATGTTTTGAAGATCCTTTGACTGCTATATAGGGACTGGATGCAAGGAAAGGAGGTAGAGATTAGAGTTTGCAACTAGAACAGTAGTCTAGGTAAGAGATTTAAGTAATTCAAACGAGAAAACTTCAGGGTAGGAGAGAACACTGCAAGTTGTACTTTATCATCTGAGCGTGATCTGAATTGGTGCGTTCTGTAGCTTCAGTGCTATAGTCCAAATGAAAAGAAGGGGAGACATGGTTCACAGATTGTTCAGTGACAGGTGGTCTGGCCCAAACATTTATTTATGCTAAAGTCTTTTCTATAGCATCCATACTGGGAGCCCAGCTTCTGCTCAAATAGCTCCAGAAATAAAATTTAAAAATTCATTCATGACATACAGTAAGAAAAATGGCATATGCCTCATTTAAACAATTCTGAAAAAGTAAGAAAAATGGCATATGCCTCATTTAAACAATTCTGAAAAGGGAACCGCTTAGCTGGTGTTGCTCATTCTGAGCACCAAAATTTTGATCCTAAAAATAAGGTGCCTACCTAGACCAGATAACTTAGTAGACAATAACTGAAGGATTCTTTACTTCAGGAAGGTGTCACCTCCCTTTCTTCAGCTACCATGAAAATAATATGATGTATTGTAAGCATCAGTTCAAAGAGGAAGATAGAATGGGGGGACAAAAGGAAAAAGAAGGCAGGATTAAACAGAATACAGCCTGGAAATGAGCAAGTAAATACCTACTGGCCCAAGATCCAGTTGAGATGAGTACCAGGAAATTGTGACGAGAAATAGTGAGCTGAGCAGCTACCCATCCCCCCAGGTTCTTTCATATTCACTCCAGCTCAAGGGACTAGTTTTGACTGAAACCAGGGACATTGTCTTGTACATCATGTATCACCCCTAGAACATGCATAGGCCCTTTGCCATTATAGCAACTAATTTAATGGAAGACAATTTAATTGAGACATAAACTCAACCTCAGGTTTGAGAACGAATGAATGCAAACTTTATCCACTATCCTTCTTGAACTATTTCCTGTTCTTAAGTCAAACATACGAAGCTAATGTCCACCTGGACCCTCACATATTTCAGTCAAATCTAGTATCTATTTCTTTTTAAATATTACTGAATAACAAATTTCTTTGCTCCTTTGTTTCCTCCACTAGGTTTTTAACCAAAAGTCAAAAAACATACCCGAGAAATATAGGACTACTTCGTTTTGGACAAATTTATGAACAAACTCAGCCTCGATCTCCAAGCCCAACAATTCTGAGGAGCATTGGAACTGTAACTGTGGAGAGGCATTGTCTTTGTTGGCCATATGTGATTTTCTGCTTTCAAGGTCATAAACTGTTACTGATAACAGGATTATTGCAATCTGAGAATTAGCAGCTCCTTAAGAGTCTTTCAAAGGCATTTTTCTGAAATCAAAGACCTTACAGGGGCGATGTTTGAACTTTCAAGTCCTATTAGCCACTAAGAACTCTCAATAGAAAAAGACATTAACTGAGTGGTCTTTTGAATAAGTAAATGTGCAAAGATTATATGGACCAATCATCCATCTGACTAGCTTCTCACAGGTATTGGCAGGAGAAATAAATGCACCTTGGCAGTACCTTGACAAACAGCTCTTGCTCTTTGACCCAATTATTCCAATTCTTACCTGTGGAATTTTATTAATGTTGAAGCCAGTTTTTTAGTCATACATCTCTGAAGTTACAATAAAAATTAACATCATGATTAAATATAAAAATGTTCATTTTACACCTCATTATTTAGAGCATATATAATTCATAACTTGAGGCCAAGCCATATTCTTATTGCAATCCTTCATTGGGATTGCTACCAATTTCCTGATATTGTGTGACAAAAGATGACTGTGTCAAAAAAGAAAAGAGTGAATTGAAAGAGGAATTTCAGTAGTTTGAGATGGTTCCCTAAGTGAGATAGTGATATGATATGTTTTATGATACTGAGTATCAGAATATAAATTGCTATTCATTCATTTCTCCTCTTTTGGAAGATGTTCCATTAATATAGATGATTATTTTGTAAAACACTTTTGAGAAGAGATAGCAATAAGGAAAAAGAAGTGGTTAATTATGTGAGACCTTGAAGGTTTATTCTTGATTGCTTTCATTGTGCCCAAAGTAGAAAAGCCCTCTAATATGGTGGCTCTCATTATTCAAAATAGTCAGATCTGGCCTTAAACCCTGGAAATAGCAGTAGAGAGAAAGAAAGTCCAAAACATTCTAAAAAGACAAACTCTCCCTGTTGTTAAGATGATCCATTTAAACTCTGGTAAATCAGGCTGTATACATGTTCCTTTCAAAGGAATGACCCACAACACACATCCAAATCCTTTGAGTTGATAAACAAAGGGGGAAACTAGGAAATGAATTTGGTCTTTTTCCAATGTGTCTTACATTTGCTACTTCGCAATTTTACCAGTTTCCAGAGTTAACACTATAGGCAAACACGTTCAGATTAGATAGCAGTGGAGTACACCCAAGATGACAAAGAACATTCACGTGCTCATGCACATAATGATGACACACAAAATAAGAAAATTAAAAAGCCACCAATAAGTTTAAACACAAAGTAAAGGTCTCCATAACTGAATCTGTGAAAACTCCATTGGAACCACTGAATGGAAAATTTCAACTTACCAGTTCCACTAAATGTTATTAGATTGAGAACTCAGGAAGCCTAGACAGGGAAACATTAAATATTGAACACAGAAATCAATGTAGAATGTTAGTAAACTCAAATTAATTTTTAACCATAAATGATAGTGGGGTTTTATTTTTAGTTAAAAGTAGATACATATCAACAAAAACAAGGCAAAAAGGGGTATGAAATGAGTAATGAAAATGTGTTAATGTCTCTTTTATGCTCAGGAAGAGCTATAACTTTAGAATTTAAAAATATATGTATAATTATACATGTATACACATACGCATATACAAATACTTAGTTAAGTATGCATGTTATAAATATAAGAGTAATTATTGACAGAATAGCAATAAAACATACAGCTTACAAACCACTGGAGAATAAAAAGGAATATAGAAATATATAAAATGTTTTTAATTCAATCAAAAGCAAAAACAGCAGGGCAAAAAGAAAGAAAATGATCAGAAAGCACAAAAAGTCAAACTATTATTAAAATAAACATAAAGCTATTAATGTATCTGTTAAAAAGCAGGTGTTAGGTAGAATTTTTCCATCTTTACACTGCTTTTAAGACCCATCTTGAAAACAAAATAACAAAGAATATTTAAAATAAAAAGGAAGATATGCCTTACAAATGATAACCAAGAAGCTAGAGTAGCAACAGTAATGGCATTCAAAACAGATTTTAAGACAAGATCATTGATAAGGATATAGAGGAACACTACATAATAATAAACAATAACCCATCAAGAAGATAGAAGAGTCATTATTAAGTATATACCTAACACAAGAGTTTGAAATATACAGATTTTTTTTTTTGCAGTACCAGGGATTGAACCCAGGGGCGTTCTACCTCCGCGCTACACCCTTGGCCCTATTTTTTTTTTATACTTTATTTTGAAACCGGGTCTCATGAAGTTGCGGAGGGCCTAACTAAGTAGAGAGAGAGAGAAAGAGACAGGGAGACAGAGAGAGAGAGAGAGAGAGCGCTGAGGCTGGTAGCAAACCTGGATCCTCGGGTCTCCACCTCCCAAAGTACTGGGATTACAAGCGTGCGCCACCACGCCCGGCTACAGATCTTTTTAATTGACACAATTTCAAAGGTAAGTAGACACATCCAGATCATTTGGGGAAATTTTAAGACAGGTCAATCAGAAACTGACAGTTTAAGCTTTTAAATTCCAACTTGGGTGTCCATCAATAGATGAGTGGATTACAAAATTGTGGGAAATACACACTATGGAATTCTACTCAGCAATAAAGAAGAACAAAATAACATCATTTGCAAGAAAATGGAAAGATCTGGAGAACATCATGTTAAGCGAGATCAGCCAATCAGAAAACAAGAAGGGACATATGTTTTCATTAATATGTGCAACCTAGGGAGTAGTGGGGACACACAAGGGACTCCGGCTGATAATGGAGAACCCTCAGCGGGGCAAGGGAAATGGTACAAGGGAAGGGGGAGGGCAAGAAAGAAGTGAATCAGAGGAATTACTATCATAAACAATGTGTACATGTGAGAATATACCAACATCATTCTCAGTACTTCATATGAGTGGGGGGAGGTGGGGGGGGACACTAGGAGCTGTGTGCATGTGTGTTAACATCAAATAGATATTCATTGTGATGTGAGACTCCAATGCACCAATAAAAGCACGTTAAAAATTTTTTTAAAAATTTAAAAAACTGATGGCAGATAGAAGATAGAACAACAAAATCATCAGGTGTCCCAAGCTTGAGAATGTGTATGTGTGTGTATACATACTTACTTACTTACACACACGCATACCAAGAAAATGTATTCTTTTCAAGCACAGATGGGACAATGACAAAATCATCCATTTGGCCAAAACCTAGAATGTAAATGACCAAAAGTTCACTCTAATAGAAACTATGGACTTTGGTGATTACGATGCGACAATATGGGTTCATCAGTCATAACAAATGTACCACTGTGGTGGGAGCTGTTGCTGATGGAGGACATGTTGCATAGTGTGTGTTGGGGGTTGGAGGGAAGGCAGAGGACCTATGGTAAGTCTCTGTATCTTCCTCTTAATTGTGGCATGAACATAAAACTGCTCTAGAAAAAGGTCTTAAAATAGTATCCCAGACTACAATGTACCAATAAAAGTATATTAAAAATAAAATAAGCCGGGCGTGGTCGCGCACACTTGTAATCCCAGTACTTGGGAGGCTGAGACCAGAGGATCCAGGCTCGCGGCCAGCCTCAGCTACTTAGTGAGGCCTTCCGCAACTTCGTGAGACCCTGTTTCAAAATAAAGAATAAAAAATAGGGCTGGGGGTAGAGCTCGGAGGTAGAATGCCCCTGGCTGGGTTCAATCCCCAGTACCACAAAAATAAATAAATAAATAAATAAATAAATAAGACAATAATAAATATAATATGCCCATTAGAGACCCATAAATAGTGTTATGTACCAATTGTTAGATAAGGGAATTAAACAAAAATATAAAGTGTCTCCTTGTCCTAGAGCCTAGATGAGGTATTAAGACCTATTCGTGACAAAATGACTCTCCACCTACAGCAATAAACTGGGGGTATCAACTGTGTAGTTTTGGCATGCAATCAGAGTTGGATTAGGAAAGGTAATTTCAGAATGGAATATTCAGATAAGAAGGGGAACTGATGGGACCTTGAACGGCAGTTAAACCTGTGATGTATGGGGAGGAGGTATTCTAAACCAGGGCACTAAAGGGAGAGAATATGAACATTAGAAAACATGGACAGAGCAGTTCCATTTTACTGGAGCCAAGAGTGTGAATTTCTTTGCAAGTGAGTAGCAGAAGAGCCAGGCGTGGTGGCACACGCTTGTAATCCCAGTACTTGGGAGGCTGAGACAGGAGGATCCAGGTTCGCATCCAGCCTCAGCTACTTAGTGAGGCCCTCCGCAACTCAGTGAGACCCTGTTTCAAAATAAAGAATTAAAAATAGGGGTGGGAGGTGTAGCACGGAAGTAGAATGCCCCTGGGTTCAATCCCCAGTACCGCAAAAAAAAAAAAAAAAAAAAAAGTCTGAGAGTAGCAGAAGGCGTGCCTGGAATGGCAGGCTGAGGCAACGTTGGAAACAGGGACAACAGTGGGCCACGGAGACTCTAAATGCTTAAAATGTCTTTGCTCTATATCAATATGAATTCCAGTATGAACGAGGAGTGGGAGGGGGAGTGGTGGTATCTGAAGGGAAACCCACCGGGTGCTGTGTGCATGTATGTTTCTATCACTCTAAACCTCAATATGATGTATTGTTGCAATGCACCAATAAAGGTATATTTTTAAAATGTCTGGGCTCTGATCAAGGGAAACAGAAATCAGTTCATGATTTTAGTGAGGGAAAACACCACAGTTGAGGCACTTCTAGGAAACTCTTTGGAAACAGCGTGAAGATAGAAAAGAGGATCCTTATGATGTGAGACTATAATGTACCAATAAAAGCATACAAAAAAAGAAAAGAAGACCCTTCACTGTTGGTGGGATTGCAAATTGTGCATCCACTCCAGAGATCAGTGTGGAGGTTCCTCAGAAGCTTGGGAGTGCAACCATCATATGATCCAGCTATACCACTCCTGGGTATCTTCCCAAAGGAATTAAAGTCAGAATATTATAGTGAGACATGCACATCCATGTTTCTAGCAGCACAATTCACAATAGCCAAAATATGGAACCACCTTAGGTGTCTGTCAACAGGTGAATTGATTATGAAATCATGGGCTATACACGCAATGGGATTCAACTCAGCCATAAAGAAGAACAAAATTATGTCATTTGCAGGAAAATGGATGAAACTAGAGAGTATTATGCTAAGTGAGATTAGCCAGTTACAAAAAGCAAAGGGTCGTATATTTTCCCTCACATGTGGAAGCTAGGGATAAATTGGGATACAAGAGGGACTCCACATAAAAAAGGAGAAACCCCCATGGAGTGATGGAGGGGGGTGAGAGGAGGGAGGCTGGGGCAGGGGAGACTTGATGAAGGAAATACTTCAATTGACACTATATACATATATGAAATTATCAAAGACAATCTCAATATCATGTGCAGGGAAAGGAAGGGAGTAGGATGGGACCTGGGAGGAAGCTCACCAAGTGCTGTGTGCATGTGTGTCCCTACTACTCTGAACTTCATTACAATGTGTGATTACAATGCACCAATAAAAATGTATTAAAAAAGAGGGTCCTTTAAGCAGGAAGAAGGGCTGTCACGTTAACAAATTATTCAGTTTGCCAGGTGGGTAAACTGGAGGTTCAGCAACATGCCTGCAGTCTTACAGACAGTAGAACAAGGGGTAAAAATCTAGGTTACTTACCTGCCATCTTGGAAGTTTCCATTAATCTGAACCATTCCCTTTGGCAACTATTTCAGGCCACATCAACATACGTGAAGTGTGTGTCCAATGCCTACAACTCTCTCTTGCCCTCCAGCATTGTAGTACATCCTCCTGCACCACCATGAACAAATCCCCACTCAGCCCTTCCATCTCACCCCAAATCACAGCATCTAGAAGGTTCTTCTCCACCTTCCAAAACCTCTTTCAGGAAAAAGCTGATTTTATACTAAGATAGAAATTCTAATAAAATTTTGATGAATAACTTCTCTCTGAGGCATTTGATTTTAAGGTTTAACTCAGGGGAGTAATACTCTCAATCCAAACATCAAAAAGACGTGTTTTGGTAAAGGAAAGTCTTCGAGAGCCTGAAAACATAGGCACATAGGGGGGCTCTATCCAAAATGTCCCTACTCAGAGGAAATTGCTCCAGAAATAGATTTATGCTGCCTTGTGGGGACCAAGGTGACCCTAGAGAAAGTGGGAGGAAAGAGAAGAGGTTTGCAGCCCACAGGGAACGCTGGCGGGTCAAGCTGTGAAAATAACTCGCAAGCCTCACAAGTTATAATAGCAGCAACAAAGGAAGGTAGTCAATCAGTGCACAACATGCTTCCTGAGTCTTGGGAAATTGTCTCCCCATCGAAGAAAGAATCCTTGGTTTTTGAAGAGGAAATAAATGCAAACAATCCTTGAGTTGAAGAGGGGCCTCCCCGAGAAAAGACAGTGCTCGTTCTACAAACACATCCATTATTTTTGTCATCAGCAACATGGATTATCCAAAAGCATAGTTTAGTCCTGTTATGGTCAGACATAGAATGTCCTCTGAAGAACTCGTTTATTAATATTCAGGGTTGATAGTGATGAGAGTTGTAATCTCATCAGTAGATAAATGGATTGTAATGGATTTATCTGGGTGGTAACCTAGACCAGTGGGATGTGCCTGGAGAAGGTGGGTCCCTGGGTGTGTGGCCTTAGGGATTGTGTTTGTGTCTTTGAGTCCCCTTGCTTGCTGGCTCTCTCTCTTGCTTCCGGCCCCCATGATGTGAGAGCAGAGCCTTGCTCTCTCCCTCTCTCTGCTTCCCGCCGCCATGCCCTGAGATCTGTAGACCCCAGCCTCACATGGACTGAACCCAAAATCTCCAAGACACTGTGAGCAAATAAATCTTCCTCCAAGTTGTGTGGTCAGGTTGACTGGGATACAGCAGTGAGAATGTTAATTAAGACAGCCCTCAAGAAATTGCATTTATGGATTATATATTATATATATTATAATATATAATTATATATTGCATTATGGATTATATATATATTTATATGTATATATATATATATATATATATATATTTGGAGGAACATCCCATTACAGGAAAAATTAATATGCTAAAAACTCCATATACATATTTGCCATCACTTTGAAGATTTGCATGTACCCACACCAGCACATTTGTCTTCGGAGCATCCATTCTCACATCAGTGTAGACTTCTCTTCCATCTTACCTCAGGGGTGGTGATCCAGAAAATGTAACACTTAGCAAAAAAAGAAGGAATCACAGTTCCCTATTTCTGGAACTATGAAGAGCTAACTCTGTGAGGAGTTGAACTCTGTGGCCTACTTCTGGCACATGCCATGGCTACAAGAAAATGAGGCAAGCTAGCTGGGCATTGTGGCACATGCCTGTAATCCCAGTACTTAAGAGACTGAGATAGGAGGATCACAGGTTCAAGGCCAGCCTCAGCTACTTAGGTCCTCAGCAACCTAATGAGACCCTGTTTCAAAATAAAAAGTAAAATAGGGCAGGGGGTGTAGCTCTGAGGTAGAATGTCTCTGAGTTCAATCCCCAATGCCACAAAAAAGAGGAAAAAGAGTCAAACTTACCACTGGACAGAAATAGCAGAAGCTTGCTCATGCTAATGTCATGGTTACAACAGGCTACCCCCCCCCAGAATACTGCTGAATAAAACACCATTACACAATATGGCTAACCCAACTGCCTACCTCATTTGTCATTAACCCAGTACTGACTTCATCTGCCCCATTCCCAGCACTCCTCAAAGCCTTTGTACCTCTTCCCTCCTCACACACACCCGTACATCATTTTTATTTGGGAGGCCATAGCCCCCAGACCCCTTATTGCTGCCATTACTACATGGGCTAGGGGTTGAGACCCGGGACAGAAGGACAGACACCTCCCCTACCTATGCCCCTTCTCTCCCACAAACACTGTTTTTGTTTGGGGGAGAAGGAATGTTCCAGAATAAAAAAAGATTCTACTAACAACAACAACAAAGTCAACTTTCTGGCCAGTGACCTTTGGAAAAGTGCAAAGGATACCAGTTTATAAAAATTCTCGATCTCTAGCTTCAGAACATAACAGTGTCCTTTAACCTAATTCAACGGCCCGAGAAAGTAATAGAGTAACATTTCTTGGTGGAATCAATACTGCATTAAAGAAAGGTGCTATCATTGAAAAGTTATGAATACAAAACAGGTCAATGATGTATTAGCACTGTTGCTTGCTGTCTCTTTCAGTTTGCTTGCATTACTGACTATAAGCAGAAAAGGACCCTTCTCCTGTTTAGACACGTCAGTGGGATCCTACTTGGTATTCCATCCTGGCCTGGGTTCAGGTGTTTTAATATCTTCCATTTCAAACACTGCAGGTACAAAAGAAGCAACCCAAATATCAGAACGACCGCTGGAGCCAATTTAGTGTTTGTTCGCACATTCTGGAAGAATTCATATTTTAAAATCATTTAGGAACTTGTTTCTCCAAGAACACAAATTATTCCTGCCACCACTCTTCTGTGTCTCGTGACCCAGGAAGTTCACAAAGCAATTGTTTCAAAGTCACTTAGCACTAACTGAGATTATAATTTTCAGAAATCATTCAGCTTTTCAAAAGGTCAATATCTTCAATAGATAAAGAACTCTTACCAATCAATAAGGATAAGGTAAACACCCAGACATAAATTATAATACTTTGTGGTCATGCGGGTTTATTAAAATGGGCATTTACTGTTGGGCAGTAAAATAGAAAAATCTTTCTTTAAAATAATTTGGTGACTAATATCAAAATCCTTACAAATGCTTTAACCTATGATGAAGCAATTTCACACGTACATATTTACCCAAAGAAGGAAGAAAAAAATCAGTCCTGGGTTAAAATGCTAATGCATGATTTCTGAGAGTAATCTAATTATATCATCATTAAATTCCTAAGAAATTATTATGTTGGTAACCAACAATAAGGGACTATCAAAGCAGACACTATAAACCTAGCACATAGTAAAAACTCAAAAATATTTTTGTTAACTGATTAAGTATATTAGTGAATATTCATTTTAAAACCCAGTGCTACTCAAAATGAGGTTTACAATAAGCCAGGTGTGGTAGTGCATGCCTGTAATCCCAGTACTTGGGAGGCTGAGACAGGAAGATCGCAGGTTCGAGGCCAGCCTCAGCAACTTAGTGAGACTCTCAGCAAACTAGCGAGACCCTGTTTCAAAACAAAAAAATCAAAGGGCTAAGGGTGTAGATCAGAGGTACAATGCCCCTGGGTTCAACCCCCAGTACCCAAAAAAAAAACAAAACTGAAGTTTCACAGATCAGTATCATCCAGGTACTTCTTAGAAATGCACATTTTGGAATCCTAGCCCAGACCTACTAATTCATAACCTTTAGATTGGGACTGAGGAAACCTTTTTAATACACTCTCCAGGAGTTCCTAATGCACACTAAGGTTTGTGAAGCACTGAGCCCGAATACTATGCAGGCTTCAAAAATCACAACCTTTCTGCTTCATTTTACTTTAAACATGTTTTTTACCTACTTACATCTCTACAACCAGACCAAGCTACTTAAGATTCTCCTGGCATTAGAAACCTTGTTCCCCTCTAAACCCAGGCTTCATTGGAAACCAAACACAGAAAGAAGCTGAAAGGTAGGGAAGACTTTATTGAATTTCCCTTGTCAAATTTTATTAAGATCCCTACCAGGAGTTGTGATTGAAAGTATCCAGATCCTGGAGAGAGGCAAAATTGTTGAAATTCTGCCTGTACTTCTTATTAACTGGTTTGAACAAATTATTTAGTATTTTTTGAGTTTCATTTTCTTCAGTTATAGAATGAAGCTTTAGATACCTATATGCCACTCCGTGGTGCATGCCTATAATGTCAGTACTTGGGAGACTGAGACAGGAAGATTGTGAGTTTGAGGCCAGCCTCAGCAATGTAGCAAGACCCTTAGCAACTTAGTGAGACCCTGTTTCAAAACAAAAAATAAAAAGGTCTGAGGGTGTAACTCAGAGACAGAATGCTCCTGGGTTCAATCCACAGTGCCCCCACAAAAAAAGATGTTATTTTACATAATAACTTGATGTTATTATTCCTTGGGCACAAGACACATACTAGATCCCCAACAAGTATCAAATCTCCATCCTTAAATTGGGGCTGGTTTCTACAAGATACTACATGTGTGCTCAGTAAGTAAGAAGTTGTGTAAAGCCTTATCTTACTCTTTTTGGTGTTTGTAATAGTGTTTAACACATGCTATTCATAAATACTGGATGATTAGAGAACCCAGTCCTCTGAACCTCACCACACTGTATGAAACCACTTGAGAGAGAAGAGGAATATTTAAGCCTGTTGCCACTAAAAGAAACATGCCAGTAGGGGATGGTGGTGCATGTCTATAATCCTAGTACTCAGGAAGCTGAGACAAAAGGATCATAGGTTCGAGATCAGCCTCAGCAGCAAATGAGGCTCTCAGCAACCTAGCAAGACCCTGTTTCCAAAGAAAATATAAAAAAGGCTTGGGAATGTAGCTTGGAGGTAGAATGCCCCTGTGTTCAATCCCCAGTACAAAGAGAGAGAGAGAG
>PVJS01015045.1:0-39450 GCA_004027185.1 Glis glis | reverse complement strand
AAACCGGGTCTCACGAAGTTGCAGAGGGCCTCACTAAGTAGAGAGAGAGAGAGAGAGAGAGAGAGAGAGAGAGAGACAGGGAGAGAGAGAGAGAGAGCTGAGGCTGGCTGCCAACCCAGATCCTCCGGTCTCCGCCTCCCAAAGTACTGGGATTACAAGCGTGCGCCACCACGCCCGGCCATTAACATTGTTTAATATTATATATGTATCTGTGTCATAACATAGCAATATGTACTCAGATTTTAGGGAGGAAATCCATTACCTTTGCTTTCTTTTAATTAGAATAAATATAACCCTACAGATAAGTTTTAATAGATTTAAATGCCAAGGAAAGGTTGAAATTACACATATACATAATGTCTTCAAATTCTAAAAAATAACCCAAAACACTGGAAAAATCCAAGAACCAAGTTTATGACTAAGCAAATGTAATTTCATATTAAAGACTTCAAAAGAAGATATTATAGAAAATTTAGTTTTTTATAATTAAGCTAGTTTGTTAGAGCTCGAAAAAGCTTCTTTAGAAATAACATATAATTTATCTTCTGCACAATGAAAAAATAATTTAAGAGATTAATGCAAAGCTACTATGCTGAGGCACATTTCTGTTATCATTGAAGCCTGACTGATTTCACTTAGTCCCATCTGAGTTACAACTGAAGATACTCCGTCGATTTTTAACAAAGAAGGAAAGAGAGAGATGAAGTCAGGAAGGAAGAAAAGGGAGTCAGAAAGGAAGAAAGAAGGAAGGGAAACAGCATGATATCATGTGTAGCAGAATTCATTTAGAGCAAGTTGCTCAGCTAGACTTCACGAAATGATATCATATCAATTAAATGGTAATTACAAGCAAAAATAGTTCTATTATTCTCAGTATAATTAATTTGAATCATTTTATGCATATTAATATAAATGGTTTTATTTTTTCCTTATTGTATGCCTGAAAGATGAGATACTTGTTTTTTATTGATAAGTTCTGAACATTGGTTTGAACTACTGTAGAGGATGGTGAGTACCAACTCCCATTTAGAGGAGGTTGAGGGAAGGTTGCTAAGAGGTAACAGGAAACGGGAAACATAAGCAATGCTTTTGCAGATGAGAACAGAGAATGAGCCATTGACTAGATAAGGGCTTTGGGTCAAGAGAGAGATTTTACAGAAAGGGGGTGCTGCAGCATTGGTATAGTTGAAAGGAATGATGGAGCAAAGAGGAATAAATGTAGGCAGCAGGAGAAAGGGTACAACTACAGAAACAAGATCCTTGAAAGGGTTTAAGGGTTTAGACAAAGCCATAGTGGTTGATCTTAGAAGCAGGACTATGTCTTCTGTAGAAAAAGGGATGGCAGAGCATGTGGATACACATGTTGGGAAGAAGTGGAAGTAGATCTTCTCTGACTTTATTTGTGATCTCTATTGTCTACTTGTACTGAGGGAGGCCATTGGTTGGGGCGATGTGATAAGGAAAAAGGAGAAAAATAATACAGAAAGATGAAAGTGAGAGCCGGGCGTGGTGGCGCACGCTTGTAATCCCAGTACTTGGGAGGCTGAGACCGGAGGATTCAGGTTCGCAGCCAGCCTCAGCTACTTAGTGAGGCCCTCCGCAACTTAGTGAGACCCTGTGTCAAAATAAAGAATAAAAAATAGGTCTGGGGGTGTAGCTCGGAGGTAGAATGCCCCTGGGTTCAATCTCCAGTACCACAAAAAAAAAAGATGAATGTGAATAAAAATAAGACCAAAGATTTTATGTATCTTGCTCACACTAATTTGTTGCTTGCCAGCTTTGTACCTAATTATTCTATTAGTAAATCTCTGATGAATATATACCTTTATATTATATTTCTGTATATCTTTAGTATATGGCATTTATTGTTGGTAGATTAAATATTTTTGTGCTTTAAAGTTTCATTTGAGACATCAAATCAAGACTAACTTGAGTTACTTTAGCATACCTAACTTTTGTTTGGGGAAAGGTTAATTTAACTTACATAATGTTTGTTTTGTTAAAAATTTACATGTCATGCTTATGCCTATTTTCCCATTCCTTTGCCACTGTATTAGCCTGAATTTCATCAGATATTGCCTATTTTTCAATTGTTATTAATACATATTTATTATACTGAATAGTGGATTTCATGTGGCAATGTTAGTACATGCATGTATCAGGCTTTGATCATTTCCACCACCACTGCTTACTCCCCTGGACCTTCCTTTTCCCCCTCCCCTGATCCCCTTCCTCTTCACTAATAGTCTCTTTTCCACTTTTGTGTAGTATTTATTTTTACTAAGTTCTACTTATGACAGAAAACATGTGATACTTGTCTTTCTAAGTCTGGCTTATTTTGCTTAACAAGATGGCTCAATAATACTCCATTGTGTATATATAAACCACATTTCTTTTATCTATTCATCATCTGGCAGGCTCCTAGGCTGACCCCATAACTTAGCTATTGTGAATTTTGTTGTGATAAAACATGGGTATGCAGGTATCTCTACAGCACGCTGTCTTTAATTCCTTTGGGAATATACTCAATAGTGTGGTACAGCTGAATCATACGGTAGTTCTATTTTTAGTTTTGTGAGGAACCTTCCTGATGATTTCCATGGTGGCTGTAGTAATTTATATTCCCACCATCAGTGTCTAAGTTTGCTTCCCCTGCCCCATCCTTGCCATCAATTATTGTTCTTTGTATTCTTGATGATTGTCATTCTAACTGCAGTGAGATGGAAACTCAATGCAGTTTTCATTTGCATTTCACTGATAGCTAAAGATCTTGAACATGTCTTTCATATAACTGTTGGCCTTGTGTACTTTTTTGAGATGTATCTATTCAGTTCATTTGCCTATTAATTGACTGGGTTATTTGCTGTTTTAGATGTTGTGTTTTGAGTTCTTTATATATTTTGGATATTAATCCTCTGTCTGAAGAATAGCTGGCAAAGATTTTCTCCCATTTTGTAGACAGCTTCTTCACTCTGTTAACTGTTTCCTTTGCTGTGCAGAAGGTTTTTAATTTGATGCAACCCCATTTTCTCTTCTTGCTATTATTTTCTGAGCTATTGGAGTTCTATTCAAACAGTTGTTGTTTTTGCCTCTATCTTCAAGTATTAACCCTATGTTTTCTTCTAACAATTTCAGTTTCAGGTCTTAGCTGGGTGCAATGGAGCATGTCTGTAACCTCAGTACTTGGGAGACTGAGACAGAAGAATCACAGGTTGGAGGCCAGCCTCAGCAACTTAGTGAGACCCTCAGCAATTTAGCAAGACCCTGTTTCAAAATAACAAGGGGTGGGGGTGCAGCTTGGAGGTAGAAAGCTCCTGGATTCAATCCCTAGTACCAAAAGTAAAAATAAAAAAGTTTCAAGTCTAATACTTAAGTCTTTGATCCTTATCTAAATTTTAAAGCAACTTTCTAACTAGCTACTCTCTATATGTGCAATCTTGCTTCTTTTAGATATATCTCCCATGTATCTTTTGAAATTAAAATCTGACTTTGCCCCTTAAAATTGAAAATGGCATGGAATAATCTAGAGGCAGCTACACACTTGACAAAATTCAGGCCTGGTGCTAGGAGAGCTAGATGTACGCTGTCCAGATTCTTTCTGAGTCCCAGATTTTTTACTTGCAAAGTGAGATGCCTGCCCTGCTTAGCTCCCAGGCTGGGGTGAAGATTAAACAGGATGATGTGTGAAAGTGTTTTGCACCCCCTCAATTGCTCTGTCACCCTAAGGTGTTATCATTAAGAAAGTGTTAAAGGTGAAGCAAAGTCATTCTCTTATTCCATGTAAGAATGATGTTGGAGGAAGTCCAAAATGGCTGAGCCTCTCAAATGTGATTTTTTGGCCCTGTAAATGACCTTTTAATGATACTGGTGTAAAAATCCTTGTGGGAACAGGGAAATAAAGATCATAAAACAACATAACAGAATAAAAATATGATGGAACTTACAGAGGAAGCCTGCATCAAAACATGGTTAGTACAAGGAATAAAAGGATTGAGGGAGGAACAGGATAAAAGTGGGTACGAAGTCTCCAACAGATGCCCTCAGAAACTGTCCAGAGTTCAGGCCCTGAAGACTTTAGTACACTGGACCTTCGAATGAAGAACACATTAAGGTGATATTTTCTATTTTTTTATTGTTGAAGATAGCAATTAAATTAAGAACTTTGTTCTTTCCTTTTACACTTGCCTGTAATGGATGCTGGTTTTTACTGTAAGCTTGAAAAATGTAATCCATCTAAGCCTGACTTCCAAATCCAAGTGAAACTTGAAGATAATATTTATAAAGATAGATAATTGTTTAAATATATATAACTTATTTGGTATAATATAAATCGGGCAATGAAATAAATCAGTAGCAGTAATAAGCTGATTTAAAGAGATCACCGCATTTCACAAAATTGGCAGTGATAGTAATAATTATTTTGAATTCCCTATAATATTTTCCAGCCTAGTTTTGCAATTTAAGGCTCACCCCTGGATTGGGGAATTACAATGACCAAACATTAGGAAGAGTGTCAGGGTCAGGATGCCATGTGTGTGATTAGTTTCAGTCTTTTGCCAGATCTAGCAACACACCTTCCTTGACCCCTTATTTCTTCCATGTTGAGAGGCCCTGTTTCATCTCCACAATTTCCTTCCTTGCTATTGGCTTCTGTTGGTGGAGCCTGGTGACTCTTGTCATTTCCTATTCCAGCTTACAACTGTCCCTCAGATCTGTAACTTATGTTCTATTTCCTAGAATTCCTAAAGATCCCTTTTGTGATGCTCCATCTTGGAATCTGCCCCTCCAGCACCCAACTAAGACAGGCCCCAGTCCTTCACTCTCAGTCCTTCCTGGGCAAAGTGCTTCCACATACATTATTTAAAATCAACAAACAAAAAAAAAAGCAAACAAGAAGAAAAAGTGTATTCTTAAAAATGTAAGGACAGAAAAGTCAGGTTTATTTGATTTGAGGTATGAAAGAAGACATGACCATCTTCCACAAAATGGAAAAAGAAAAAAAGAAAAGAAAATACAAAATAAGACAAATCCCACAAAATGGCCTAACAAAGTTGAAGTGCTGGAAGAAGTAAGAAATTGACTTTGAGCTAATCAATATGTCTATTTACAGAACCATTAGCTCAGTCTAAAACTGTAAAGTAAAAAGAATGAATAATTGTGGAAAAGACATCTAGATTTTTAAAAAAAGTCTTATGGGTATTAGAGGAATTTTTTGCCATTAGATTGCCAAGGCTATCTAGAAATAAATGGAAAGAGATAAATTTTATAAAATTAACAATATCTATTTATTATTTCATAATGAGACCATATTTTCAAAAATTTGAACCACTTTCACAGTTGCATCAAGATTCATAGACTTTTTATTTTTAAACACTTTCTATATTTATATTTTTAAATTGTAAGATAATGGAATTTAATCATTATTTCTATTTTTTCTAAATTTGGAAAAAAGTCTTCAATTTTTGGGGAAAATTGCTATTGGCCTAAACCAAAAAAATTAGAGTTAATAGATACTGTAGCTTATTACTTCTGTTTAGTGGTCATTTATAAGTCATACTATGGAAGGACAGGCATTCTAAAATTGTCAGGCATAAAATATGATTTATATTTATCAACAAATAAAAGTATACCATTAAGTATAAAACCAAGAAGCAAACATTTTAAAAGGTCAAAAAATTTATCTTATAGTAACATTGCGGGTTACAATGATGAAATTAACAAAATAAAAAATATACCTTTATAGAGCTTTACTGTTGCTCTTACCTATAACTGTGGTCTCTGTATAAAAGTCAATGAAGTATTTCTAATAAATCTAACATATTGGTTAATAAACATGAATGTCACTTTAAAAATACAAATCTGATTGAGATATCATTCTTTTTGGTTCATGTCTCCCTATTGATTGAAAGATAAAAATCCACGGTCATTTTCACTAAATTCAGTCTTTCATGATTTGTCACCAACCACGCACTCCACCTTCATCCCTAGCCCCATGGTAGGCTTTGATGATCCAGCTATACTTTCCCCTTCCCAGGGATTTACACATGCTGTTATCATTGTCTATAGGGGTTTGACTCCTTCCACCTGCATGTCTGGTTCAGATGATAACAAGATTCAGTTATAGCATCACACCTTTCAGGAAAAATGGCCTCTCCTTCTTCCACTTCCTCATTGTTGTATTGGGTTCTTATATTGTGTCCCCACATTTTCTTAGCAATTATCATATTCTAGAACTTGGGTTACATATTCTCCCCATTGTCCTAGATTTTCAATGTCAAGTCATGCATTCCACTTTTTTGGGGGGCGGGGTGGGGGGAGGCAGTTCTTTTGGAGAAGAACGCAGGGCCTCAAGCAGGGCAGGCAAGCACCATACCACTGAGTTATGCCCCCAGCCCTCAGCCCTTACTGACTTTTTTTTTTTCGGTACCAGGGATTGAACGCAGGGGCGTTCTACCTCCGCGCTACGCCCACGGCCCTATTTTTTATGCTTTGTTTTGAAACTGGGTCTCACGAAGTTGCGGAGGGCCTCACTAAGGAGAGAGAGAGAGAAAGACAGGGAGAGAGAGAGCGAAAGCTGAGGCTGGCCCGCGAACCCGGATCCTCCGGTCTCTGCCTCCCAAAGTACTGGGATTACAAGCGTGCGCCACCACGCCCAGCTCCTTACTGACTTTTTAAATCCATCCTAGAACACGGCTTGAGAGAGATGGTAAGAAGTAGTATCAGAAAGAAGAATTTCGGAATTGGTGGTCTTTGAGTCATACCAGTTCTATGCAATGAGGTGTGATCACACATTCAGAAGATTATTTGTTTCTTTCTTTTTTGTGGTACTGGGATTGAACCCAGGATCATTCAACCTCCGAGCTACACCCCCAGCCCTATTTTATTCTTTATTTTGAAACGGGGTCTCACTAGGATGCAGAGGGCCTCACAAGTTGCTGAGGCTGGCCCCGAACCTGCGATCCTCCTGTCTCAGCTTCCCAAGTATTGGAATTACAAGTGTGCACCACCACGCCCAGCTCATTCAGAAGATTAAAGTTGAGGTATCTGAAGACCTATGGGGCCAGGTTGAGAAGAAAGATCAGACAGACACTGTGATGATTACTAAAGTTTTCCACCAAATGTCGAGGAATGGAGCAGTGTTGCCTTTTCCGGATGTCCTTTGGTTGAGTGGGCTACATAATTAGTACTGGCTAATGAGTTATTGAGCAAAAGTGACACAGGTCAGACTTCAGGCTAGAGCATTTGACTGCAGGTTGGAGACTCTCAAGAACACTCAAGAGCTAACTGCCTCCACCTAACACCTCATCAGACAATTACAGTGAACAAGTATTGTGATTAAGAGATAAACATTGGCATTTTTAATCCACTAATTTTGGAGGGATGTTTGTTACTGCTGCATATCTTTACATAGCGTAGAACAATTTGAATATGTAAAGTGGATGAGGCTAAGAGTCATGGATGCAATCTGTTCTGTTGGGTAAATTTCACCAGCATCTATCAAGTACCCAGTTCCCAAAAGTTTACCCTTGAATGGAGTTGTATGAAAGTGAGTTCAATGCTAAGTCACTGAGAAAATGGTAGTAATATGGGATTCAACATTCTATCTCTGAGTTACACATCAATCCTACTTTATTTTTTATCTTGAAGCAGGGTCTCACTAAGTTGCTGAGGTCCTCTCTAAGTTGCTGAGATCAATCTCAAACCTGCAATTCTCCTGTCTCAGCCTCCCAAGTACTGGGATTACCTAAAGTATGAGAAAAGGGTGTTATAGGCAAATAGCATGAATTTTCAATAAGAAGCAGTTAGAAAGTAGTACACTGGGTGATAATACCAGATTCCATTAATGATAGTTTGAAAATTACTGTATAAAAAGAAGTCTATTATCTTCTCTTAGTCTTCTATGGGAGAGACGAATAGAGGTAGATAAGGATTTGATGGGTACTGTGCTCCTGTTGAGGAAAATACCAGAGGAAATTGTTGAGACATTTAGGACAATTCTCAATTGTCTTATCAATTACTTCTTTGATAGAGCTAATATTGGAATAGCTAAAAAAAGTCAAGAATATACTAATATATCATTAAGTAGGCCTAATTTTATATCCACAGAGCATATACGAAGTATTTTTAAATGATCATTGGTATGATTTATAGGTATGTTCACATGTTCACATCCACACTTTTAATGCCTGAAAGCCCTCTGACATACAGATCTGATTGTGACTGACAGGGTATCCTCAAATGGCAAAACATTTTTTTCTATCTCAAAATGCATTCTGCTTTCTGCCCAAATCCATACCCACATGGCATTCATACTGTTGCTTTCATTTTTCTCTAATGCTGCTTAGATTTCTTCATGCATATTCGTATTTTTAAATCAGATAAAATGAATAGGAAGTTCTTTCCCTGAAAAATATGTAGTGTGATTCAAAGAGAATGTTAATGAAATGAAATATTTAAAACTTTGTGAAATATTGATATGTAGCAACTAATTTTCTCTCTATACTCAATTGCTTTTTCTTTGGGTATCTGAAGCCCTATTCTTATGAAATTATATGGTTGTACCAGCACTGATCTTGACAGCATTTTTAAATGGAAGAGAATGAATTTAATATATGTAGTAGTACATGGAGACTATCCATGCCTTTTCTGCATTATATTCATTTTTCAGGATAACTACCTCCATATAGAAATACCCTTCACCAAACTCAGTACAGATACTCAAAATGAAGAGAACTCTACTTAGGTTGCTAAGTTCGATGTCACAAGCATGGGCTGTCTTTCATGACAACAGTCTCATTACTCTTCTGCTCCCACACTGCCTGACAACCAGTTCATGCAGTAAGGTTGTTAACCACCTTGTTGTTCCTTTCCCTGAAAAAGGATTACAAATAAAAACACGTACCCTAGCTTTTACTCTTAAGAGGGTCAGATGGTTGAGGTAGTAATTTGTTTGTGTACAGATGGGCTAGTGCAAAGAAACAGAAGAAACATTCAAATGAGGAATTTCTAAATGGGGAAGATGTGTTTTAAGGACAGCTTCTATTTTATACCAGCTACACCTGGCAGAGTCCCAGGGCAAGGTGAGTGTACCACAAACAATGAAGTCTCCTCAGTGAAAACTACTGCATATTGAGAGAACTCTGTGGGTGGGAAATAACAGCCAAGAATGTCGCTTGAATAGTATATGCTTTTAAAAGCAGGTTTTACATCAGTTGTAATGCAGCTGGGAAGGGTTTCAACTTTTTTAAAAAGACAAATTACTAGGACTTAACTCGTATTTAAAAATTTAAGACTATATATGATCAGCAGACCAACACTAGATTAGAAAGAAAATTCAGTCTCGGAACTTTAGTAAAATTAAAAAGCAGTTACATTCTTGGTGCATAGAAATGTACATTAAAAAACCTGCTCATTGGTTTAGTGCATCTGTTAAATGATACAATATCCATATCTATGATTACTCTAGAGATCAAATTAAGAAGATTCCTCATTTGTTGGTCTATCTCTAAGGAAAGCACAGGAAAACAAATGCTAATCCAAAGATGAATGGACTTCTCAATGTATAATACATTAACCACTTCTTCAATTGTTGGGAAACAAAATTAAATAAGGTGTTGTCTCACATTTTCTTGGTAAATATTGTACTGTTTCAAGGCTCTTCTGGGTACAAATTTGATATCAGTCTGTGAATCTTTTCTAAATATCCCTATAGCTATCTAGATAGAAACATCATATTATGAAATGTTCTTTTTTTTTCCAGGACAGATGAAACTCCCAGTGATAAAAGATGATTTAGGTATCTCTGAAGGTTTCTTATCTCTCAGCAACATAACTCTCCAATGGTTCAGTGCCTGAGCGGGTCGTCTGAGATCACTCATCAGATAAATCAAATAGTCGGCTGCCTAAAAGAGTGGGAGCCTATAATAATCTTATGTCTTTGCTTTCAGACATCAAATCTTTCTTCTAATAAGCCAGTAGAGAAGTTAATGTGTCACTTGGTGTGCTGCCTTCAGACCTGAGTATCAACCTGCTTACGTGACTGCTGCAACTTAAAGGTTTGGCTCACCTCAGCAATGACTTTATTTTGGTATTTTTAGACCACAAATTCCAAAACCCTGATATGTTGAGGAGAAGGGGGTGGTGAGAAGGCTGAAAATAAACTGAGTTTTATCTCTAAATGTCTTGGAGGAATATTATTGCAACATGAAAAATCCCCTTTGGTGGGGTGATCTTCAAATATTCTACAAATACTTATTGAATGATGATTAAAATATATTTATTTTATATATCTTTTTAGTTAATATTTTAGTAAAAGAAGTATTTTAAATTACTACTATAAAAAAACATTAAAAAAACCCCTAGAAATCGAATTCTTTATCTAGGTCTGTGTCTTTCAATATGGTAGTCAGTAGCCATCTGGGTCTGTTTAAATTTACATTAATTAAAATTAAATAAAATTTAAAATCTAGTTTCTCATTTGCACTAGCTACATTTCACTGGTCAACAGCAACATGTGGCTGGTGGTTACTGTATTTGACATGGTGGATATTAAACATTTCAATCAACACAGCAAATTCCATTGGGCAGAGCTGTTCTAGCAAGTGCATAACTCAAACACAGTATATAATGCTATTCATAAATCAATCTTCCCAATTCAGTATTTTCTTTTTAGAATCTTTCAACCTGTATAAAATAAGAAATGACATGATTTCCATTTTCAGCTACCCTTGTGGTGGAGAGAATATCTTGCCATGATGACATAAGTGTGATTTGACTTTGTCCCTTTTGTATACATTATCCCTTGATTTATAAACACAACAGAAATTATTGATTAATAAAAGCTTACAGTCTTACTTTATCTCCAGGGCTTGAACATAGCTATATTCTAATTTATTCTTTATATGTCTTGATAATGAGCATCAAAATTACTGTGGCTTGAAGCTCAACAGATTGGAGGAAAAGAACTGGGCATAGAAGAATAAATGTGGCTAAAATTAATATATTTCATTCCTTTGTCCAAGGCTCTGGCTACTAGATGTGCAATTATATTAACCTTTGGATTAGCATGCCTTGCTCATGCTAATCCAAAGGTTAATTACTGTGCCTAGACTATAGCACCATTTCATATATACCATGCACATCCTTGCAGAAATGCTTCCTTTGCACCGGGGCCTAGTTCTTCCATTTATGAATTTAGCTATGTGAGTTTAAATGAAGTCACGATGGGAACTTTGAGCAGTATATTATTTGTAATAGGACAGATTTCATTTTGTGTACCTAAGACCTTCCTCCAGAAGAATTACCTTCTAAACTTACATCAACAGGCCTCTCATTATTAGCAGAGTTTGAGGAGGGAGATTAAAGAAAAACGAAGGCACATAGAGATTTAATTATGTCTTCCCATCTAGAAGCAGTGATAAGCTGGGAATCTGCCATTACCTTGATATTTTGGAGATAAAATGGGTATCTGAATAAATAGAAGCCTTCAGCCTCTGCAGCTGTCACTAACATCTTTCACCCTAATTGCAAAATATTTATTTTAAACCCTAGAACACACACTGAGGAAGCTAACCTCAGCTGGCGAAAAAGACATTTTCAATTGAGAACTTCTCCAGATTAATTGAAATACTGTGAGAGAGACTAAGGATGGTAATTTATTCTTTATGCTTTTGGCTATGGATATTAAACATTTCTTGTTCTGTACATGAGAAAGTAAGGAAAGAAACAAGAAAGAAAAGGAAGAAAGGAAGAAGGGGAAAAGGAAAGAAAGAAGAAAGGAAAAGTACAAGGAATATATCTTCATTATTTCTCTGTGCATAGAAACTATTTTATTTTGCTCTGCGCTTTAGCATCAACATATTACTTGGCACACAGTAGATACTTAAGAAATATTTGTTCAATAAAAGAAAGGTATAAAATCACTAAATTTTGTCTGAGCCAAGAAAAAGACTCATTTTAAATTTAATATCTATAGGCATACATTTATATACTTACAAACTTTTTTACTAAAATATGTATTGCCTTGTTATATTTAAGAAACCAACGATATGTATCACTCTCCCTTTTCTCCTTCCATCTCTCCCAATTCTCTTTCCCTGTCTTCTGTTATCAACAGAGGTTTTTAGATTAATCAAGTACATTCCTGACATTTGGAATATCAAAGAAACTCTAAATACTTATTTACTTAAAAATCTAATGCCATTAGGGAATCTAGATACAACTGGATATTAATTTTTTTTAATGGTACCAGGGATTGGACCTAGGGTCATTGTACCTCCCAGCCCTTTCGATTTTTTTGTCTTGAAACGGGGTCTGCCTAGGTTGCTGAGAGTCTCATTGCCTTGCTGAGGCTGGCTTTCAACCTGGGATCTTCCTTTATCAGCTTCCCAAGGACTGGGATTATAGGCCCCCGCCACTGTGACTGGCTAGATATCACAGTTTTAGTTCAGTGATATGCATCCATGTCTCTATTATATCCATTCATTCTAAGTGCTACTGAACACTTAACTCATAGCAATGGGGAGAAAGTAGTAAGATAAAGTCCCTGGCATTACAGAGATTATTGTGGGAAAATATCGTAAGCATATTTGAATGCATTAAGGCTGTGGACTGAGCCAGATGTGGTGGCATATACCCAGTACCAAAAAGAAAAAAAAGACTGACTGTACACTATGTGCTCTTCTTTTCTTTGAAATCAGCAAGTTCATTTTTCCTTAAGTCCAATTCACTTACCCCACCCACCCCCAGCTACCGTCACTGTAATTGGAAGTGATGGGGAGAGTGGAATTGAAGGGAGCGATTTCACATTACTGGGTGTTGCTCTGGAGCTCGGGCTGTGGGAGCGTCCCACCACAGATGGTGAAGTGACATATGGGCGCTTATGGAGCAGCAAGTGAGCCAAAAAGCCTGCACCGGAAGCGCCTAGGTGTGTAATTAAAGTGGGAGTGAGGATCAAGCTCAAGGCTGGGTCTTCTGACCACATACAACCTCCTGCAATTCTCCAAATAGGGCAATCTCAGCTCAGTTTGACCCTTTCCTTAGCTTTGCATTCCTTTCTTTTTCAGAAAATTCTGGCTACAGAAGATGATATCTAAATGGTAACGTGTCATTGTGCTAAAGAGTAGGATTACAATACTTGAGAAGACAGAAGCATGCGAGAAAGGCAGCTAGATGGCAGATCAAAGGCATTTCCTGACCAGGAGGTGGAAAATAGCAGTTGAGAGTTTTAGCAAATGCACTTAAGAAACTAGAGGAGCTTCTCGGGCATTTATTACAAGCTAATTCAAACCCTTAGGGTTATTGAAGATTTTGTGAAAAGCACCTCTTAACTGACCAACTGTCAATTAGCAAAGAAGAAAATGCCTCAAGTACTCCATTATGATGATGATCAAATAAACGGGGCTTTGATTACTATAATAATGGCAGTATAATATATAAAAAATCTCCAGTTTTAGATATGAAAAGAATTCATAACTGGTGATCATCTGTAAAATCTACTGAGGAAAACTTTGAGTATAATTGCCCAATGATGTCAATTTATTTTTTCTTCCTCCAACTTTTCAGGTGATCCATTATAATGAGAAACAATAATCATTAAAGTTTGATCATGCTAATCTAATTTTCTGAATGGCTTATTAACCTTCCACAGAAGTCTTTCTTTCTTCTAATTCTTGATCATCAGATCAGGCAATAATTAGGCTAGGAAGGAGGAATTTGTTATCTAACAATGGTTGAGAGGATATAGAAGTTGTAATGGATGTTTAGCTTTGTTTTCAAGTTTGGCCTCATTAATGTATGTGTGTGTATATATATGCGTGTGTATGAGTATATGTATATACATTTATGTAGATCTGTAGATGTTGATACATATATGTTTTTACATATAAACAACTTTCTGATTTCTTATAAAAAAAGATTTGATAAGGCATATTTTAAAAAAAGAATTTGATAAGGCACATATCTTAAAGACACTATTTAAATATTGTTCCCTATTGAAATCTGGCCTCCAAGCTCTAAGAAACAAACAATAGCAAGAAATAGAGGGTCTGTCTTAAACAACTCCCTTTCATTTGTTCTGGACCTAAGTCTTAAGAAAAGTACTTAAGACAGCAAGATTATTCCAAAGTATAATTCGATTTTTAGAAAGACAATGAGATAATTGAGAACTATGGGTTCTGGGACTATAGGGACTTTTTTTTTAACACCAGGCTATATCTATAATCATCGTATGTGTGTGAGTTAGTCATTAAAACTCTCCTAGCCTTGGTTGTATTATCTGGAATACAGGGATAATTATACCTGTTGCAGGGATGTTCCAAGATTAGATACAACAGATCTTGACTTGCAATGCAGTAGATCTTCAGCAAGTGGTAGAAATTTATTATTCTTTACCCTTTCTGAATTTGGAGACATTTCTTTACTAAGGTGAGTTCCTGTTTTTTTTTTTTCTTCAATGCTAGGGATTGACCCAGGGTACATGCTAGGCAAGCACTCTACCACTGAGTAGAGTCCCCATCCTCTGATTTCTTGAGTATGGACAAAAATATTTCTATTTTGAGCCAGTTTCTTGTGTTTCTTCTTATCAGAATTAATGCCCGTTGATGGATTTAGATAGCAATAAAGAATACAAATTTTTTCCATGAATGTGAGAGATGCATTGCAAAGATTTTTTTGATGTGAATCCAGAAAATTCACAACTTTACCCTTGTTATGTTCTGGATCTGAAATGTCCCCAATAGCTCATGTGTTGAAAGAGTGGTCCCCAGTGCAGCAAGGTGGCACTTGTAGGAAATGGCTGCATCATGAGGGCTCTGATTCCATCGTGGATTAACCCACTGAAAGCTGGATGGCCCAATGAGAGGTGAGATTTAGTTGGAGGAAGTAGTCACTGCGGGCATGCCCTGGAAGGATTTATCTTGTCCCTAGCCCCTTCCATGTTCTCTCTCTCTCTCTGCTTCCTGGTTGCCATGAGCTGAGCAGCTCTTCTCTGCCACGCCCTTCTACCATGATGTTCTGCCGGACCTCAGGCCCAAAGAGATGGAGCTGGTTGACCATGGACTCAAACCTTTGAATAATGAGTCAAAGCAAATCTTTCCTTCTCTATGTTGTTCTTGTCAGGTGTTTTGGTCACAGTGATAAAAATCTGACTAATACAACTCTGTTGATTCTAACTATTATAGATTATTTATGTAGAATTCAGGCAAAGGACCTTTATCTTTCTCAGTGTTTCAGCTAAATCTCATATCATACAAATAAAAAACTATATTCTGCATAGTGTCAGCTTATGAATAAAAAATGCACCACAAATTTGACAACAAATTAGACGTACAGTCAAATATATAAACTTCTGGTCTGAAAAAAATACATATATAAATGTTTTTCAAACACAGTGTAAGTAGGCACTGATTGTTGTAGCATAATCCTCTTTTTTGATAGGTTTAGCAGAAATCATCCAGTGATTGAATTCCCTTACACAAAAATTTGGTATTTGTAGTGATGAAGTTGAAGCTGGAGAAATGAATAAAATTTTACAAATGGCTAAACTATGATCTCAGACTCTAGAGAGTAGTTTACTATAAATATAAATTAGGACATACTATCTTGCATAGATTAGACCACATGACAAAATAATTCCATCACATGGGAATCACAGTTAGTGGTTCAGGAACTTATGAGGCTCGCACTTGTTGTACACTTCTGTGAGCCTTGTGTTGTGGTAGTAAAGTTAAGGCAATGTGGTATTTCCGGATACATTGAGACTGCACAAATTTTAGACTTGTCAACTTACATGGCCAGCTTTGATCTGCCACGATTTTCTTGTTTGCCTACAATAAAGACTAGAACTGTATAAAGTAATCACTTTGTCAGACTCAAAACATGTGCTCATTTGGCCTACTGTTTTATATATCCTGAAGCTTACAAAATCCCCAAATTCTTATCCTCTGCTCTCCTTGCACATAACATTTTGTTTTGCAAAATGTTTGATCAAATGGGTGTGGCATTTAAAGGAAAAATCTTTAAAGAAAACCCTACATTTTGTAATTTTTTTGTGCTTGCTAAATAAAGCATTCTTTAAAATTAGCATTCACCACAATGGTATTTAGAAAGATAATATAGGAATTTTATAAAAACATTATTTTGCTATGATAGACAGTAGAGCGAGAAAGAAAATCTCATGATTGGTATTTTCAGAGGCAATAGAAGGGCCTATCCAAGACATATATAAATAACAGAAAAAGCAAAGTGATAGTATTTTCTAGCTGCAGCTTGGTGCATAGCTTATTGGTTTACTATAAATCTGCAGAAAATGCAGTATGCTTTGTAATTTACTCTCGAAGCTGTCTCTGAAAAATTTCTTTTCAAAGAAGCTTGTCTACTTTAATACTAAGCTTGGAAATATAGGGCATGAGAATATATTTCATTCTTAAGTAGTTTGAGGTTTTGTTTCATTATTGAATTTCACTAGAAAGAGGCATAAGATGGAAGTAATTGCTCTCTATCCATATTAATTCTAATTTAGGAAAGATAAAACAATCAGCTAAATGATGTGCCTATTTATTAAATTCATATACCTAAAATTTAATTTTTACTGAATTAACTGTGATAAAATACCATGTTTTTCTTTCCAAATCATTAGGGAGTCCATCATTGCAAGGAAAAAAAAAAAAAGAGCCACCGGGCAGACGGTGATACAAAAATAATGTCAGTGGTGTTTTGTTTTGTTTTGTTTTTGTGGTACTGTGGATTGAACCCAGGGGCATTCTTTCTCTGAGCTCCACGCCCCCCTCCCAGTCCTATTTTATTTGTTATTTTGAAATAAGGTCTCACTAAGTTACCATGCACTGGCCTCAAACCTGCAATCCTCCCATCTCAGCCTCCCAAGTACTGGGATTGTAGGCATGCATAACCATGCCGGGCTAAAACCCTAGCACTTTTCAATCAGTTCAGTTATTTTTTAATTATCTACTCTGGGCACTTATATGGGAAACTACAATGGAGGAAATTAAAGTCTTCTACATGAGCTTATCCATTTTATATTATACATTTTATATTTATTTATTTAGGTATTTATTTATTTGTGAGGGACAGTTTTTCCACATTTCACTATAAATCTTTTAAACATGTATCCAAATACATTTATGAATGTAGTGGGAGAAAATCTGTAAATGTACCACTGAAGTTCTATCGTTTTACTCTGCTTGTTTGATCATCTATAGTCTCATCTGTCAATTCAAATTAATTGCAGTTATCAGTACACTTTCAGTAGGTTGGTAAATAAAATACAGGATACCCAGGTACATTTGAATTTCAAAGAAACAATGATTTTTTTTTACCTTATGTAATCCCAAATAGTACATGGCATGGTACCTTGTAATTTTTCTACACTGTTGGTGGGACTGCAAATTAGTTCCGCCGCTATAGAGATCAGTGTGGAGATTCCTCAGAAAACTGGGAATGGATCCACCATCTGATCTGGCTATACCACTCCTGATTATCTTTCCAAAGGGAATGAAATCAGAGAACTGGAGTAATATATGCATATCCATGTTCATAGCAGCAAAATTCACAATAGCCAAATTATGAAACCAACCTAGGAGTCCATCAACATATGAATGGATTACAAAATTATGGGATATCCACACAGTGCAATTCTACTCAGCAATAAAGAAGAACAAAATTATGTCATTTGCAGGAAAATGGAAGGACCTAGAGAACATTGTGTTAAGTGAGATTAGCCAGTCACAGAAAGCGAAGGGTCATATGTTTTCTCTAATATGTGGAAGCTAGGGAGTAATTGGGATACCAGAGGGACTCTAGATAATGGAGGAGAAACTTCAGTGGAGCCAGGGAAGTGGTCTAAGGGGAAGGGGAGGGGAAAGAGAGGGGATTGTTGAAGAAATTACTACCGTCAGCTTTGTGTATATATGTGAAAATACCAATGTCAATCTTAGTGCTCTGTATGGGGAAGGGGGAGGATGGGGAGGGAGCTGGGGGGGTACCGAGTACTGTGTGCATGTATGTCACAGTCAACATGATCTACATTATGTGAGACTATAATGCACCAATAAAAGCATATAAAAATGAAAAACAAAAATATATATGCATTTTAGTGTATAAAAATCCATCTGGGATACCATAAATATTGACCTATTTTATTTATTTTTGAATTTGCCATATTTTTGGCCATTATATTTAATTCTGTAAGGAACACCTTTCTAAATATACTGGATTTTTTTTTTTACTGAAGCATATGCTTAGGAGTGGAGTTTTCTTAATGAAATTATTTGAAAAAAATATGTTATTACTTCTGTTCCCATACCTATGGCAGACGCCTGTATTCAAGTCTAGAGCTGTCTCCTGCTAAGACTTCATGTGACTTTAGCATTCTTAGCAGAATAGTGCTCCAGTCACTCCGGGTAAATAGGAAGCCAGAGGCAGAATGCTAAATATAACCAATTTGTCTACTTTCATCTATGATTTTCTAAAATAGCCAATTTTCAGTGCTAGGAAAAGCAAATGAATATAAACATCATTACAACTTGGCTAACATTTGATTCCTTTTTAATTATTTAATTACTTTTGCCATAAGACTGCTGTATTAATATTTCTTGGACTGTGTGTGAGGATAATATACATCTCTTATATGTATGTTTGCTAATTGTATTTACTTTGGAATGAGCTTTTATTAAAACTACACTGCCTATTTATTTCCTGGGATTCTATAGAGGGCCAACCTTCCTCAAGGCTTAGATTTGGACCATCTTTATTCCTTTTGATATTTATTTTGGTGCATTTTCCCAGAGATCCTTAAAAACTAATTTTCATCCCCTTGAGTAACATGGTTTATTTTTAGCCGGTAGTGGTGGCACACGCCTATAATTCTAGTATGTGGAAGGCTGAGACAGGAGGATGACATGTTGGAGGCTGGCCTCAGCAACTTAGTGAGACTCTCAGCAACCTAAGGAGACTTGTTTCAAAACAAAACAAAAATAATATAAAAGGAGGCCTGGGGGTGTAGCTTGGAGGTAGAATGCCCCTGAGTTTAATCTGCAGTAACACACACACACACACACACACACACACACACACACACACACACACTATAGGCCAAACCTCCAATTAACGAAAAATGAAAGAGTGTAAACAATGTCAAAATGCTAAACAGAATATTTTATTATATCAGTTATGTTTCCAGTGTTTCGGAACATGTCTACACTAACAAGGCTTCTAGAGAGTTGAATTTATTTTCCTGAACAAGGTCTTTTAACTACTTTTTTTGCATTCTTCTGCAGTGTTGGTGAAGCTCTGGTACCTACAGTGTTTTCTTCAGGGACACATAATACTCTGATCAGTAAATTATATGCTGAATCCCATATTCACACAAGCAAATAATAAAATCAACATTTTCAGCTCCTTATAGAGAAAAAAGAAGTTTCCAAAGTCCAGCCGAGATGTATGAAGGAAGGCAAGAGTGGTGAATAGTGTTGAGGAGAGGGCAGAACAATGAAGGGCTAAAGTAGCACTTTGTCTTCACTTTCGTATCCAGTCATTAGTATTACTGCTCCCTTCCTAGTCGGTCTCAAATTCTTTCCACTTGATGACCTGAAGGCTGGGGCTATCGTCTAAATTTAGTGTAGAAAGGGACAATTCTCCTCATTTTCTGTGGTATCAGGAAAAAGATGGCCAAATCTCCAAAATTTTTCTGTGTGTGTAGAAAACAGCGATATGAACAGTAATGCTATGGGTACTTCCTTCTAGAGGAGGAATGCAGATGTTGATCAAGAAAAATGTCCTTTTCTGGCACTTGGCAATTATAAATGCTTGATGAAGTGAACTGAACTGAGCTTCCCCCAATGCTATATTAATTTGGCTTGCATATGGGGAAAAGTTATTTCAAAGTCCAGTAGTTAGAAAAACCCTCTGCATGGCCGTTACCATATGTAGTATTCAGACAGCTCATCAGATTTCAGAAAGCATCTAGCCATACTATCCAATCAACACCTACCCCCACCCCAGACAGTACATTCATCGTTTCTTGAATATCTTGATTTTATTTTCAAGTTCCAGACTTACTTTGTTCACTTTTTTTTTTTACATTCAGAATGTCTGTCTCCATTTCTAAACATCTAAGATCATTTTGACTTAAGGTTCAACTCAAGCAATTGAAGACTTACATAGTATGTTTGGTAAAGAGGGCTTAGGAAATGAACTAAAATAAATAAAATAAAATAAATAAAATAAAATCAGGACCTTTTCCTATGCCAGGTACTGTCCCAGGACTTTAAAAAGTGCTCTCATTACTACCACCACTCAATTGCACCTACCATGAGATACACCCTAGAGTTGTGCACATTTACTAATTGAATACTCAACATAACGATATGGGGGTTTATATTATCATTCCCACTTGTACACATGGAATAAGTCCTGTTTAAATTCACACTACTAAGAGTGGCAGAGATGGGATTTGCAGAGATGGCTCTGTTAGAATCCTGAAGTCAAGCGCTTCCTCTCTTTCTCACAGTCCCTTTGTGTCTCTGATCTGGAAGGTTTATTTTAATTCTCACATGAATTTCTCATTGAAACACCTGCACTATTTACTGTGTGTGCCACATACTTTGCATTTCCTTCCTTGTATCATTGGTATCATACTGTTATACTTGTATCAGCATATGCATTGCTCTATTTCACAGATCACAACTTCCTCAAGAAAGATGACATTTATGATCCAAACAGGACTGATCCTAATGCTTTGCACATAGTGGGTGCTTAAGAAATGACTTTTCGTGCCGGGCGTGGTGGCACACGCTTGTAATCCCAATACTTTGGGAGGCGGAGACCGGAGGATCCGGGTTCGTGGCCAGCCTCAGCTCTCTCTCTCTCTCTCTCTCTCTCCCTCTCTCTCTCTCTCTCTCTCTCTCTACCTAGTGAGGCCCTCTGCAACTTCGTGAGACCTGGTTTCAAAATAAAGTATAAAAAAATAGGGCCGGGGGTGTAGCGCGGAGGTAGAACACCCCTGGGTTCAATCCCTGGTACCGCAAAAAAAAAAAAAAGTGACTTTTCCTGAGGACAGTTGTTAAGAAAGTATCTCTGAGAAAGGAAAGGAAATGTCCTTCCTCCCTTCCTCCCTCTCTCTCTCTCTTAGAACAGAGCCAAAGCAGAAGGCCTCTTACTGAAAGAGAAGAAAATGACAACGTAGCATTTTATTTTATTAATTGTGTGTGTGTGTGTGTGTGTGTGTGTGTGTGTGTGTGTGTGGTACTGGGGATTGAACCCAGGGATGTTCTACCTCTGAGCTAGACCCCCAGAAGTATCTTATTTTTTATTTTTAAACAGGGTCTTGCTAGGTTGCAGAGGCTGTTCTCCAACCTGGTATCCTCCTGTCTCAGCCTCCCATGTGCCAGGATTACAGGAGTGCACTACTACATCTGGCTCAAAACTGCATTTTATAATGTCTTCATTTTAATTTTTGCCTTTTTGCCTTTTAAATGTACTTTTAGACATTTATATATATATATATTGAATTTTTTATTTTGTTTTGGTAGTACTGGGGATTGAACCCAGGGGTATTCTATCACTGAGGTACAACCCTAGCCCTATTTTATTTTTATTTTTTATTTTGACTCAGTTGCAGAGGGCCTCCCTAAGTTGCTGAAGCTGGCCTCAAACCTGAGATGCTCCCATCTCAGCCTCCCAAGTATTGGGGTTACAAGTGTGTAACACCACACCTGGCTTATATGTTGAGTTTTAATTTCTTATATTACTTTGTATCATGAGCTATATATAAGCGGTTGCTCTATTTTCATTTTATTTCATTATTTAAATAGAAAATGAGATACCACCAGAAAAAGGGGAATTAATGCTTATGTATTTTATGATGACAGAGGTATTTTAAACTGTGTGAGTGGGTGTATAGCACAGGTTGATTTTTTAAAATTTAGTTTAACATTAACTTTTTATCCAGAGGGGATTCACTAGGTTTCTGCTACTGAATTACAGGTACTTTTTAGCTTCCTTGCTTTACCTACTGCTAAAAAAATGCAATTGTGGCTATTTTTACCCTTAATACTGCTTGAGTTTTCTTTAAATATTTTAAACTGAAGACTGAAATAAAAGCTCTTGTAGGCTGAACCATCTTCCAATACAAGTATAGGTTTAACTTCTTTTCTCGTCTCCTCGGAAAGGAAATCTGTATTCTGGATGTAAGGCTTCTTCTGAAGTGCTTGGAGAATCAGAGAAAATGGGCCATTTTCATTTTAATGAATCATGCTGGAGAATAAATTTACATGATGTTAATACTGAGACCTGGAAGATGGTATGGTATAATGCTCATAATAAAGGATTTAGGAACCATGACAGTTCTGGGGTATGAATTCTGGTAAGCCACTCATGTGTGACTTTGGGATAAGTTACTTGAGTTCATGGTTCCTCAGCAAATTGAGATGGAGTGCCAGGGAGAGGCAGCGGTCGCTGAAATCCAACTTGGAGGGGCCAGAACAAGATAAACAAGGAGGCAGGTCTTTCCTCTTCTTTCCCTGGAATGTTCTGCACATAAAGCAGCACCACATAGTCGGGTGCCCTTCACTGTGGGTTCTTTAAATGAATTTGACAGCAACTGAAAAGTTTTTGCTCCTAAAGATGGTGGGGTGCAATATAATTCAGGTTTGGGTGGATGAGGACATGGAAACAGTATGCTTGGCTCCATCTTTCTCGCTCCTTTTTCTCTCTCAATATGGAATCTTCAACAGTTTATGATTAACAACCACATTCTAGGAATATGTAGAGGAGCCTGACATGGTGGTGCATGCCTGTAATCCCAGTACTTGGGAGGCGGAGACAGGAGGATAGTAGGTTCGAGGCCAGTCTCGGCAACTCAGCAAGACCCTTAGCAACTTAGTGAGATTCTGTTTCAAATAAAAAAATAAAATAGGGTTGGGGTGTAGCTCAGAGGTAGAATGCTCCTGGGTTCAATCCCCAGTACCAAAACAAAATAACAACAACAAAAAAGAGGATTATGTAGGGGAAATCCATATCTATGGAGATAGAGAGAAGATGAGCTAATAGAAGCAGGAAGAAACACACTTAAGAGGTCGCTTCAGGATCCAGTAAACAAAGTTGGGTCAGAGGCGTCCAGCATACAAATGTGCAGATCTGATCACAAGGCTCTTAAGAGCAGACTTTTAGCTTCGTCTCACAGCATTTGCTCATCATGCAATTAGTACTCCAGAGAGCTCTGCATTTCAAAGGATTTATTCACATGGACAGGATCCATTTCCCAAACGCGATGCAGAGATACTTTTAAATGGCTACTGTGATCTTTAGTAAATTGTTTCATCTTTCTGTGTGTCAATTCCCTCATTAGGAAAATGGACCTCCATCTAATACTACAGGCCACTGCAAAGATCAAAGGGATTATATTAAAAATTAAATTCATTATACTGGTTAAATCTGCATCTTTGGCCAATTAAAATAATCAATGTTATCAGAAAAGAAGAACTATTTAACAAATAGTTGATTATAGGATTCATTGTCATTTATCCATGACTGAAGAGTATTTAAGCTTTTGGCTCATTCAATTGTTTGTTGATTTGTTTTTTGCACTCATAATTCTTTTTTTTTTTTTTTGTGGTACCCGGGATTGAACCCAGGGGCGTTCTACCTCTGCGCTACACCCCCGGACCTATTTTATTTATACTTTATTTTGAAACTGGGTCTCACGAAGTTGTGGAGGGCCTCATTAAGGAGAGAGAGAGAGAGAGAGAGAGAGAGAGAGAGAGAGAGAAAGCTGAGGCTGGCCACGAACCCGGATCCTCCGGTTTCCATCTCCCAAAGTACTGGGATTACAAGCGTGCACCACCACGCCCGGCGCACTCATAATTCTTATACAGTATCAGTGAGTCACTAGGAAAGCTACGTAAAACTGTATTTATAGTTTTCTTTTCCTTAAAAACATCATATATGAGAAAATATAACTTCAGTTATCCTATCATTTATTCTGTTTTCTCTGGAAAATAAAAGAGCCTTCTGTCCAGGTTTTTGTTATGAAGATTGCTTACAATAGGATGCCTGTGAAATACTTCAATTTTAAGTCTTATCTCTTTCATTGTACATGCTTTTTTTGTATCTATTACCTTTATAACATTCCAAGAAAGAAAAAGGAGCCTGGCGTGCTGGCTCACGTCTGTAATCCCAGTGTTTGGGAGGATGATACAGAAGGATCTCAGGTTCAAGGACAGCCTCAGCAATGTGGCGAGACTCTCAACAACCTACCAAGAACCTGTTTCAAAACAACAAGAACAACAAAAATAATTTTTAAAAAAGGGCTAGGGAGTGTAGCTTGGAGGAAGAATGCCCCTGGGTTCAATTCCCAGTACCACAAAAAAAAAGAAAGTAAAAGAAAAAGTGCTATTAGTTGAGAAAAGAGGGTCTTCACAGGTTATAAGCTTGGGTGATAAAAAATTTCTCATATTAATGATCAAACTTTATGGTCCATATACATTATGGTCATTCTAATAGGGAATGAGATAAATCTTCTATTCCAGGGACAAGCAACCTTAAGCTCACATGTCACTTATTCCTTCTAGAACCTACCTCCTATTGCTTTTGACCTACATGCAACCGCTAAAGCATTTGTGTGGAGATATTTTTATTTTGTTAGCATATAGGGTTGCAAGTTCTACATGGTAGAAAAATATACTAAAAGCCAATTTCATATTTCAACATAACATATGTATAAAAAATTACACATTTACTAGATTGGATTTGAGAAAAATAATTGAAGTGTACATCTTTTTAACATTAAAAACTTCCACATTATACATAAAATTAAATTCTCAATCTAGGAGTTAATAAACAGACATTTGTATTTAATGCATATATATTATAAATGTGACTTTATATGAATTAATATTTATTATAAATAAGTACATTTATTTATCCCCTACTTGGGCAGGAACCCTAGGGAAAATATCTAGATATTTAGCTAATGAGGATTTTGCCTGTTCATTGGGAAAAAAATCAGGGTAATTCATTCACTTATTCCCTAACTTTGCAAAATATTTAATCCCCAACCATGATGACTCTAAGGAACAATAGGTGATAAGAGAAAACAGCGTATAATTCTGTTCAATAAAGTGTCACGGTTGCAGAAGTTGTAAGGCAGAGAGAAGACAATACCCAAATTACAAAGAGGAGAGACGTCTAAGGAATAAACACTGGTCCCGGAGTTATGTGGATTCCACTTTTACACAGCGTCCTGAGTCCCAGTAGCAGTTGAGCGAAAAATCAGTTTAGGGGCGGTATTTACAGCTACAGGAATTACCTGGGGGGTTAGAGTTTAGAGACAGCCCATCAAATCTTTGTTTGTTTAATAAACCTAAGGCATAGAGCCAAATTGGTTAAATGTACCATGTCTGAGTTCACTCAAGCATGGTGCCACAGTGAAATTAAAGAAGAAACAAAAAGGGAGTTGATCCGTTATAACTAGATGCAATAAAGGATACTAGATTATGTTAGAAACTTCTATATTTAATGTTCAATATGTGTAATACTGACGAATACTGTTGCTGAGGAAGTTCTATCAGCCTGACTGAATCAGATCCCTGAAGTATGCTTGTTGATTTCCTCTTAATATCTTTATGAATAAAAACACATTTGAATCATTTATTTTCTTTATTGTACATATCAGCTATACATTTGATTATAAAGGAAGAAATTGTTAGACCAAAAGTAAATTTAATTATAGAGAATTACAACTGGGAGGCAATAATTACTACAGTTCGTTCCCATTTCTCTCCTTGGCCAAACACTGATTGAGAAAAGACAAACTCCTTCTGGCATGGTCCATCTCCTCTAGCTGCCTCATTCACTATGGGACAGCAGCTTTTCAGTGCCCAGTGTTCCTGTCTATAGCTCAACAGTGAAAAAACTGTTCCCTTGTAGGGACTCTGTAGGTTTAAGGACGTTAATTTCATCACTTCCTAAAATTTGTCGTCTGCTGGAACAAATAAGGTCTTTAAAAAAACATGTTCATAGACAGAGGCTAAATTATGCCATAGGTAAGAAAGGACTGAATCCCTGAAGGGGCAGGAAAGACTGGCGGGGAGGTGGGCTAGGGCGTGTCACACCTTTACTAACATTGGCTATTTTCAGGACCTGTATGTCCAACAGCCCAGGAAATGTGTGATCAATAGGTTTTTAGCTGATGGGAGTCCCTGCATTTTTATAAATTCCTAACGTAGGCAATACTGCCCCTCTCTGGGGGATGCTGGAATGATCCAGGGGTACAACTGGGGGTATTGAATAAAAATAAGAAGGCAGAGGGAGGAAGTGCCCAGGGGGACACTGTGTAATTTTATTCTTTCTGAAAAGGGGGTGTTAAGGCAGTAAGTTTGGGAATTTATGTACTGACTGAATTGACAAAGAGAAGGTTCTCACCTCACCTGATTGGCAGAAGCAGTGAGTGACAACTGGCTCAGGGTGAGTTGACCTTGTCAACATTATAGACACACTAATTGGTGGGGTCAGCACCAGCTGCTTTGATGAAACAATAGATAGGCAGACTGTAGTGCAAGACTGAATCAGTGAAGTGATCCTGCATTTTTTTTATTTTTTAAATTTTTTAAATTTTTTGTGGTACCGGAGATTGAACTGGGCACGGGCATTCTACCTCCAAGTCACACACCAGTCCTTTCTATTTTATTTTGAAACAGGGTCTTGCTAAGTTGCTGAGGGTCTCAACAAGTTGCTCAGGCTGACCAAAAACCCGAGATCCTCCTGTCTCAGCCCCCCATGTACTGGGATTACAGGCTATTTTTTTAAATCATCATGTGCCCTTTGATCTCCAGGCAAACCCAAGTACTCAAATTTATTTCCTATCTACATTTCGTGCTTTCCCACATTTTATATTCTCACTCATGATATTCCTTTCATGTAAAATTATTTTCTTCTGTCATCTCTGAATGTCCAAAACTTATCATAAATACTCCAAAAATACAATCTCTAAAACACCTTTTGTCCTTATCTTTCCACCCAGCCTTGTTCTTTCTTCCAGAAATGCCTTTCTCTTCTGAACTCGGCAGCATGATCTGCCCCTACCTTGGGCTTTCAATCCTGTTCATCCTGGTGATAGGGTTAATTATAAGCACAGAGCTCATAATCCTCAATGAACTCTTTGAGCATAGATTTTTGTCTCAATTATATTTGTATCCCTTAAGCCACTTACTATAGTAGGCACTCAGTAGACATTTGTTAAATAAATCCATTTATGAAAATTGAGACACAAGTGACACTTGGAGTTTGAATGAGCCACCTGCTCCAATTTTTCAGTGAATATAGGGTATCTAGACAAAGCCCTTCCTCCCTGGACGCCAGCACAGTCTTTCCTAACCTCCTTTCCTTTCCTTTTTCAATCCCTTTGGGCTCATGTAAGGCCTTCCTCACCACCCCCACCCAAGCATTCTCCTACTTGACCTAGTTACTTTGAAGAATTAGGTGAGCAGCCTAGGGACAAGTAATCTTGGTCTTATTTTTTTTCTCCCAAAGGTGAAGATGACTGCTATTGCTCTCTAGGTGGCGGAGGTTTTGCTCTTGACGTTCTTTGATAATTCTGGAGTGTGGAGGCTCTGAGTGAGAAAACAGATTTTCCTTTCTCTTTCTGACTGGGTCTTAGAATCAGCACTCAGGAAGATAGGTGCTTAGAGTCTTCTTTGACAATCCCGTTGCCTTTCTGCATATCCAGATGTTTCTGACCATGTTGCCTGAGAAGAGCAGCTGCAGTCTGGGTTTGCCTCTGGCTTCCATAGCCGCCACCCTGGATGGAGCCTATGCATTACTTTCCATCTACGCTGTGACCACCATGCTGTCATGGTACTGCATCCACTGGCTTTGAGTACAAGTTATTTTGCTTCCAAGCTGTGTGACTTTATAGAAACTTCCCTAATTTTTTGCTCATCTGTAAAATGGGGATAATAATGTCTACTTTACAGAATTTGCAATGCTGAGAGGATTAAATAAGAAAAGAGCACTAATTTGTTTGGCACATGCCTAGAACATGTCAACCCTTAAGCTTGAGAAAGCTTATGGGTTATGTTCCCTGCATAACCAAATTCTTTCCTTCCTCCATGAGGCGATGTCTCTAAGATGTCTTCCTTCCTCTTTTCTCCTTCTTATGGAAATTCTATTACTTCAACAGTTGACTATGAAATAGACCTAGCTTTTCTTTTCTCTAAACATCTTATATTTTCTATATCATTCACATTAGAAATGGTATACATTATCTTGGACTCTTTCTTATTGTCTTATGTAGTATAAACTTGAAGCGAGGTGTGTCATATGCCTGAAATCTCAGTACTTGGGAGGCTGAGAAAGGAGGATTGTAGGTTTGAGGCCAGCCACAGCAACCTAGAAAGATCCTTAGCAACTTAGCTGGACTCTGTTTCAAAATAGGAGGTAGATGCCCCTGCGATCAATCCCTAGTACCACCAACAACAACACCAACAAAAAGTCAGGACTCTGATAGGAAGGGGAAAGGAACTCTGAAACCTAGGATAAACTTGACTGTCAGATCTGTGAGGACAGGGTCACAGTTTATGGCCAATTGCTCTATCTGGGACCTAACCTAGTACTAGCATATAAAAAGTAAACAATAAGCATTTATTGGCTCAACAATTGAAGGAAATGCTGAAAAATAAAAAAATTGTATGTTCATTAGTGGAATGACTGAGCTTTCCCAGAATTGTTTATTACTGTTCTGGATTGCTAATTTTAAGTGCAGGAAAATTGCACTTGTCCATTCATAAAGTTCTCTGGCATCATGACACGTCTTTAATTTTCTGTAGTTAAATATCATCACAGCCAAACACAGTGATATAATAAAAAGCAATCTATTATCATAATAAGTTGCCAGGAGTGAAATCACTCACAGTGGCAGTTTCTTGACACCTTGCCATGCCCAGGCTCTCCCTCCACAATGTGCGGCAAAAGCTAATTTCCATGTTTTCTGTGTGAAGAAGAATCAAGGCAATCTGATCATTGATGTAGGAACACCAGGAGTACCTCAGAAATGATATATCACGATCGCCCATTATATTGAAGATGCTACTCAGATGAGAGCATTTGCATATTAATTTATTACAGCGTTAATCAATTCTGAAAACACTTATCTCCACAGTCTAAATGCCACAGGTAGTTGAACAGCCAAACTAGTGGGAGAAATTGAATAGAGCAGGTATGATGGCCCAGGTGTCTCATTAGTTATATACAGAATTTTTATAGGATAAGAAAGACTTCACTGCTCTGACAAGAAGTTATTCATCTACATTTTAAAACTGGCAAGACTTTACCAATTTCATGGTTCTATTCCTGTCACTCAGCACGCCATGAACTCCAACGCGTTGCTAATGTGTTGGAAATATTACATGTGGGAGATGGTGAACGTAGCATCTGTCTCACACACTCAAGCTGTGTGCTCTTTCGCCCCCAGTCCTTGGATGTTGTTGTCAACTCTCTGCTCCCCAGACTCCTCCTCTAAGTGTATCACACCTGCTGCAAGGCTTAAGGATTCTCTGCAGCCAGCTCATGGCAGTACTTGTGGTAGGTTCCCGCGTGTGTAGCTGTTTAATGCTTTGATGGTTGTTCAAACACCTATTCCTGAATGAGTTACAAACCCCAGCCTAAGCAAAAGTCTCACAGTAGCAGAAACATCAGGGAAACCACAGAGATGATTATCGGGACAGTAGAGTAAGTTACCTGAACAGTCATGCTGAATAACCTCCCTGGCCCTGGCCCCCAGCTCCGCACTGCCCCATCGTCTACTACATTTGTAATTGCGTGAAGGAAAGAAAAGAAGAGAGCGTTAGCACTCTAAAGAAGAGAGGGAGGAAAAAAGTGTTTACTTCCTTTGCTTCTCTCCAATCAAGTAAGATGCTTATTCATGCATTTTAAATTAAACACTTACTTTAATAGCGAAACACAAAGAGCAAACACAAGTGGACTGTCTCTGTAACATTTGCTGGGAGGGTTTTACATGCTAAAGTCAATATTCTGGTTTTATTATGTCACTTTATGGGAAAGAAAATTAGATTTTTTTCAAGTGCAGTTTATCTGAAGGAAAATATTAATTTGGAGATTATTATCAGAGGACTGAATTTCAATGTAATTCTCCAAATCATTAAAATCATGAACTGCTATGTGCATTTCATGCCAAAGTATCTGAAAACTTGGGGGAGGGGGGTTAGTGAGGATAAAATTTCTAAAGTCCAGTGACTTCTACATGCTGAAACCCTGCTCCTCTTCCAGCGGACATACATTGCTGCCTCCTCAGAGTGATTTACTTTTTATGACATTGTAATTACTTCCTCTCAAAAGTTTTTAAGACATATGGCTTTCTTTTTTTTTCAGAGACATAGAGATTTATTTAGGAAAGTGAGAAATACATATTCAAGGGAAAATGCGGGCCACCCCAAAAGGGAGAGAGGCCTATGGCTTGCTTTCTTGATCAGAAACTTAACAACTTGAGTTGATGAGACAATAGAAGCAGAGCGGGATAAGGTCCTGTGATGCAGATCCATGAACAGAAGTATGTGGGTGACCTCTAGAAGCTAGTAAAAGCAAGGCAACAGATTCTACTTCAGAGCACCAATAAGGAACACAGCCTTCCAACATCTCCATAGTAGCCCTGAAATACTCATTTTGGACTTCTTTTTTTTATGTTCATTTATTGGTGCATTGTAATTATACATTTTGATATGTCAGGGTATGAACATCATACATGCACACATTGCACATTTAGCCCTCCCTCCAATCCCACCCTATTCCCTCCCTCTTCCCTCCCTTTCATGCTCCGGATAGTGATTGAGTCTTCAGCTGTAAGATAATACATTTGTGTTATATTTATTTGTTTATATATTTATACTTTTTTTGTACTAGGGATTGAACCCAGGGACATTTTATTTCTGTACTACACTCCCAGCCTTTTTTATTTTGAAACAGGGTCTTGCTAAGTTGCAGAGGGTCTTGCTAAGTTGCTGAGGCTGGCTTTGAACCTGACATCCTCCTGTATCAGCCTCCCAAATACTGGGATTACCATGCCTGGCTATGTTGTTTTTAAGCTACTAGTGGTGTCATGTTACAGCAGCAATAGAAAAACAAAACAAAACCCCAAATTAAGGGTTTACTTAAAAAGCTTCTCTTGATATTTTCTCCAGCAGCCCCTTTAATGGACAGATGTGCATCTCTGCTGTCTATTGAGCTTTTTTCTCTGGCTCTATGGTTTGACTAGAGATCGTTTTAAGACAGGAGCTCTCCTTTCCCTGTGTGTTCCTGTGCTCATGGACTCACATTTTGCTGGGAAGAAATAGACGTTAAACAAATGTGCTATTTTGGTAGATGATACAGTAGGTGATAAGAAAAATCAGAACAAGGAGATGGAGACTGATGTTTTAGTGCTATTTATTTGGAGATAGTATTAGATCTAGTCTAATAACTTTTTTCAAGAACATATCACAAATTCCATTGTTTATCAACATTATTGATAAACATTGTCATTTTGATATGTTGTTATCAATTCTCCATCCATAAAGATGGGCTCATTTGGTACTCTCAAATAGAAGCTCTTTTGTTTCTAAATAATATCCCATCTTTTGTCAGATTTTAGAAAGTTATACATTCCTCATCTCCCAGATCTATCCACAGTTGGCCATGAAGAAAATCATACAGGAAATTTTTGGATGGTAGTTCTAAATCTGAATTACAAGGCCTTGATAGCATAAAAAGATTCCCCCTTTCTTGCCAGGGGCTGTATGGTTAGCAGACAAAAAAGGCTGCTCCGGGAACTCACCTGGTAAATTGTATCATTTGATGACAAGTCGAGCCAGGGCCAATCAGACCTTATTTGCCAGTTCTAGATCAACTACAGTTGAAACCCAAGGAGATTACATTTAAACCCCAGAACTCTCATGGAATAAGTTTTTTTTCAAAAAGAAAAAGAAAAAAAGAGAGGAAAGGGGGAGAGGACAGGAGAGGAGGGGAGGGGAGAAGAGGAGGGGAGGAAAATAAACTTCTGGGGTTTCATTGATCTTGTGGCCAGAATTGCACACTTAAGTATCAATCTTGCAATACCCAGAACTAGGTTTTTGTGTGGTTTGCTTTCCCAAGCCTCTAGATTGTTTTTAGATTCATGGAATTAACAGTAAGTCATAGTAATTCTGTATATTGCCACATTTAAATGTCTTGAACTTTGGTATTCCAAGTAGTTATTTTATTTAAATAAATTCAGTAATGTTGAGAGACTTTGTCTGGTTGATGTTTATGAGGTTGTCTGCATTGAGTGAGAGGTAGGGTAGAATTGGGGGTCACTACACAGATAAAAGCTTCATGATATACAACTTTTATTATATTGCTTTTCATGTTTGTTTGCTTTTGTTCTCATTTTAATGTCTGATGCAGCCTTTCAACCTACCTGTGATCCATTTAGTGTGACATATGACTAAATTCCAAAGGGACTGATCCAAGCCCCTTTCAAGTGGTATTTGAAACCCATTAAAAATAAAATCCTACCACATGACCAGAGGGCAAAATATTCATAGTAATTTGTGTGTTTGTGTTCAAATATGCCCATCTCAGTTTTCACTTTGCGTTTAAGCTATCTGTGGCTGAGAAGATTGTCTCTGATTAAAAAAAATATTCCTCAAATGTACAGAGAGAATTCTCTTCTCAAGCCAGTGTATATTTGATAAGAGATTATGTTTGAAAATTTTGTCAGATTTTATTTATATTCATTTGAAGCCTTTAAAATGCATCTTGTGATTTTAATATTTGATTAAGAAAGGATTTGGAATCATCCTTTCTCTCATCTTGTTCATCTTGTAACTGTTAAATTCACCCTTAAGAATTATTATACTTTCTATTTCTGTCTTGATTTGCAAAGGGCATGGTAATCAATAATAACTGTGAAATAATGTGAAACAATTAGTTTTTCTTGCATGCCCATAATTTGTGTTGACATCAGTTGGCATTAGGTAATGCATATACTAGAGTTGGGGAAATTAAGCTGCCAATAATTAAGTTTCAGACTCACTGCTATTGCTAGCATGTTTTGGTTTTAAATACAGGATTTTAAAAATTCTTGTATTCTAGCATCCTAGTAGCAACAGAAATGGATATATTTTCTCCTAGAACTCAATGACTTTCTAAACATCACAGCTCCCTTAAAAATAAGAGGAGTCAATATATTTGAGGGTTGCCTGATTAACTGCTTTTGTCTATATCAAAACTGAGTAGGACAACCTTTGATCATAAGAAGCTGGATTTAGACCTCAGGGTTGAGCTTTCCTCAAATAGACATGGTTCCTTACAACCTTGATGGATAGCCATGTTAGATTATCTCCCACAACCATTCCTTTCTTGGCTTTACTGTGTTGGGAATAGGTTTATTTCCTTACTCTCCCTCTACTATTTTTTGTCATAAGGTTCCTTGTCATCTGCAGCCAGCTTTCCTCTCCCGTACACAGGAGGGTACTACTAGGCTTATTCCTTTAATTCTACGAAGATGTGAGCATGGAAGGCAATTCAGGAGAGGGGAGATAGCTGAAGCCATAAAGAGCTCCATGCTTTGAGGGTTAGTTTCTGCTATGACAATATTTTGCAGCAAAATCCAAGAAAGGACAAGCCCTGCTTTTAGACATTTACTATTTAGGCTTAGAATATTGTTGCTTGTTGCTTGTTTTACTGGTGAACCTAAACCCTCAAAGATCAACTATACTGTGTGTGTGTGTGTGTGTGTGTGTGTGTGTGTGTGTGTGTGTTACTAGGGACTGAACCCAGGGGTGTTCTACCTCTGAGCTACACCTCACCCCCTTTTTAAAAAATTTTTGAAATAAGGTCTTATTAAATTGCTGAGGGTCTCACCAAGTGTGGTTGGCCATGAACCTTATCTCTTATCTTCCTGTTTCAGCCTCCCAAGTACTGGGATTACAGGCATGTACTACCATGTCTGGCTCGATTATAACTTCTTTTTTTTTTTTTTTTTGCGGTACCGGGGATTGAACCCGGGGGCGTTCTACCTCCGCGCTACACCCCCAGCCCTATTTTTTATACTTTATTTTGAAACTGGGTCTCACGAAGTTGCGGAGGGCCTCACTAAGTAGAGAGAGAGAGAGAGACAGGGAGAGAAAGTGAGAGAGAGAGCTGAGGCTGGCCGCGAACCTGGATCCTCCGGTCTCCGCCTCCCAAAGTATTGAGATTACAAGCGTGCGCCCCCACGCCCGGCTCAATTATAACTTCTAAATAATAGTTTAAGAAGGAATAGAATTCAACTTGCTTTAGCACCATATTTATTGGATACGATGAATAATTTTACACATATAAATAGAGGAAGTAAAACTGATTCCAGTGAAGAATTGATATTGAAATATACCTTTACAGCTAGATGATTTCCTGTGGATGCTCCCTAGCATACTATGTATATGGCATGGTAGTGAACCATTAAGGAAGTTTTGAAATAACAACATCATAAAATTTAGTGAAGAAAAATGTAAATATGTGTTTTTAATGACAAATGAGGTCATATGTTATTCCAATTTTATTTTCAAGAGTGCTCATTGAAATATTAGAATTACAAAGTTATGGGGAAACAGAATGAAACCATTTTTTCTGCAGTAAAAAATAGAAAAAAATGATTTTCAATAAAATAAAGATTAAAAGAAACACAAATTCTTATGATACAGAGAATTTTGTTACTAATGATCTTCCAAAATGATGTTATTGATAAAGTAATAGCAAACTAAGAAGTTACCAGAGCTATTCAATGTATGACTTCTAATTGAAGACCAGTTAGTCCTTCCTGTAACCTGAGAATAAAATCTTCTGTACCTTACTTTAAACATAAATGAGAAATTATTAAATGTCAAATATCTAGAAACCATTATCAGTAAATAAAATACATATAAGATAGATATTATTCATAGTTTTTGACATAATCCATGATTTGAAATGAGTATATATTTAGAGGTCATGTGACTAATTTAAAAGTAACATGGGGCATTACTGGTGACTTAGTCTTCTAATGTCGCCCTATAAACTTTGAACCAGTTTTGATAATGAGGCAAAGTGGTGTTATGGGAATTGGAGACACTGTTCCACGAATACTCAGCAGCAGGAAAGTGGAGTTTGGATGGGTGTTTGACCGCTTTGAAAGAAGTAGCTGATACTAACTTTCTCTTCTGCTCAGGCTATGCCTTGGTCACCCATTAATGGTACAATGAAATCACTGTCAAATTAATTGGACCTTTTTCATTGCGAAGAGGAATTGGAAACTTATGTGAAGTGATTTTCAACTGAAGTTAAAAATTTTATGTACATAAATGTAGATGAAGCATTAATACAAAACAGCAGAAATGTGACTATATTTATTAGATAGGTTAATTTTTAATGGCTCAAGGAGTACACTAAAAAAAGGTTTTCTGGTACAAGATTTAGAAATTAATACTCACATATAAGAGAATATTCCTTGTATGACTGATTTCTTTAAATTAATCCTCTAAAGCTACAAACTAAATTTCATTTTATAAATGAACCATTTGTTTTGAAAATTGTAGAAAGAAAAATTTTTATCTGTATAAAAGTATTTTAAAACACAAATGCATTTGTGTATCTGTTTTTGTGTTATCTCTTTGTATTTATATGTACAAAGAGACTATTGGATAAGCAAAGGAATGATCAGATTTAGGTATATACTACATTTTGCACATTGAATAGCAACTATAGGCACACATTTTTTTTAAGTTAAGGAAGTCATGTTGGTTTCCCCTACAGGTATTTACTGAGATTATTTTTTAAAGTTGCCTGTGTATTTTTCCATATGAGAAGCTCCCTTATTTGCTATTACAAGAATACTCCCCACACTGTGCACAGCATGTTTTGCAAAGAATTGCAAGTAAGATCTCACAATAGAATTATGTGGATTTAGTTGTAATTCCAGCTTATTTGTTTCCTAATTCATGTATCATATCATTTTATCTACTCAGCCTCAATCTATGAGAAGCATATACTCTTTAATACAGTCCCTTCTCAGCTATGATAACAGAAATATATTATTAGTTTGAAAGCAGTCACTTTTCAATTCAGACAATAATTCACCCAAACATTTCAAATAAATTTTAAGATACAAAATATACCTTCTCTTTTCAATTGAAGGTATCTTCTGTATCATTCCCTAAAGGTGAGCAAGTATATTCAATGAAAAGTGCTTTTTTCCCCTGGATCTTAAATGCATATAATTCTGTGCTTGTTATATAATAATATACATCATAATTTCATAAATGCTTTAGGCTAGGAAGGGCTCTGACACAATAGTATTCTGAAATGGGAATTAAAATACCAGTTTACATGTTCTTTAAAAGCAAAAGTGACTCTGCTCAGTGAGTATATCACAAGGTCACATTCTACCAAGCAAAACACTCTCAATCCAAACCTCATTTCAATGGAATCCTGGCCTCCCTCTATGCAAAAGGCTTTTATTTATTTTTATGTATTGGTGCATCGTAATCATACACCATGATGAAGTTCAGAATGATAAAAGCATACATGCACACAATACTCGGTGAGCCCTCCCCCATGCAAAAGGCTTTTTAAGATTTTTACTTTGTTTAGTTTTTGAAATTTTGGGTGAGTACAAAGTCAACATTTGCAATGTAATTAATTTGACATTCAGAATGAAAGTAATTTCCTCCCCCCCCAATTCTCCTCATCTGACAAAACAAGCCGTTAAAAGGAGACCTTAGTCTCATAACTGGGTTTCTCTGCAGACGTTTCCTGAATACACAGTAGATTCAGGAATATGGGAGAAGCAAGGTGCTGCTGTGTTTTCCAGTTTAGTTTATAGTTAGGCAGCTGAGCTACAGGTAAAAGCTGTCTACAGTTCTCTCAACTAGATGATAAAAGTAAAGTTTGAAAATAAGCAAAAAGTAGCTGAATCAGCAGTTCAGTGAAGCTGCAATCCTGTAGAATCTCTCTCCTGGGTAAGTGGCAGTCCTGTGAAGGGCAGAAGGATCTTTAAAATCAGGTCTGCTTGCCAGCTAGTCCTTGTAGTTCATTATGTGCATCTGAATGAATACTAAAAAAATTGTTTAGAGTATGTGTTGAGAAAGACCTTGGTTAAACATTAAAGTATTACAAAATTGACTTGAAATTTTTCAGAGGAATTAAATTACCAGGCATGAGATTTTGTGTAATAGAGCTTATTTAAAAAAAAACTCAGGTATCATATTTTTGAAATTCCCAACAATGGTAACTTTTAAAAACTATATTAGTACTTGGTTCATTTTCTCCAACAATCAGGCACCAGCCACAGGCGTGTGCATTGAGAACTGTTGTCCTATTTGTCCCTTTATTCTTCTTTTTTAGTTGTTACTATTACAATCTTCTTTACAGTAAACAAAATTCTATTTTTTCTTCTCATCAAAAGCCTTGGGGGGGCGGGCGTGGTGGCTCACGCTTGTAATCCCAGTACTTTGGGAGGCGGAGACCGGACTATCAGGGTTTGAGGCCAGCCTCAGCTCTCTCTCTCTCTCTCTCTTTCCCTCTCTCTCCTGCTGTCTCTCTCTCTTTCTCTACCTAATGAGGTCCTCCGCAACTTCGTGAGACCCGGTTTCAAAATAAAGTATAAAAAAAAAATAGGGCTGGGGGTGTAGCGCGGAGGTAGAACGCCCCGGGTTCAATCCCCGGTACGCAAAAAAAAAAAAAAAAAAAAAGCCTTGGGGCAATATTCTTTAGTAGCAAAAAATCATATTTTTGTTTGCTTGTTTAGTACCCAAGTGATAGCTAGTTAGGTTTATTTCTTTAAAGGTAAGTCTGCAAGTCTATGAACTAATTCTTTAAGAAGCTTAGGGGGAGCTGGGCATGGTGACACATGCCTGTAATCCCAGTACTTGGGAGGCTGAAACAGGAGGATCGCAGGTTCACAGCCACCCTCAGCAATTTAGCTAGGCCCTCTTCAACTTAATGAGACCCTGTTTCAAAATAACAAATACAACAAGGCTGGGGATGTAGCTTAGAGGTAGAATGCCTTTATTCCCCAGTACCATAAAAAAAAAAAAGCCTAGGACATTCAGACATGAGCAACTCTGGCAGATTTCATATTTACTTTTCATTCAAGCCAGACACTTTTGTGCGTAGATTTCTTGTTCCTATTGTGTCTCAAAAATTTGGGGGTTGGCAGTGTTCTGTTTTTCCAGATCCTTGAACTCAGACCAAAATAAGTTTCCTTATTCACAATTATGTAAGAATAACTTAAATTGTCTGGGTTATCTGGTAGTCCCAGATAGCCCATGCACAGAGCTCCACAACTTAAAGAGGTTGGTTTTAGTATTTTTTTTTTTTTTTTGCGGTACCGGGGATTGAACCCAGGGGCGTTCTACCTCTGCGCTACACCCGCGGCCCTATTTTTTATACTTTATTTTGAAACCGGGTCTCACGAAGTTGCGGAGGGCCTCACTAAGTAGAAAGAGAGAGAGACAGGGAGAGAGAGAGAGAGAGAGAGCTGAGGCTGGCCGTGAACCCGGATCCTCTGGTCTCCGCCTCCCAAAGTACTGGGATTACAAGCGTGCACCACCACGCCCGGCTGGTTTTAGTATTTTTAAAAACTGTATCTAATTAATTACTGGCAGCTTCGAATGCTGTTTAAAACAAAAGGTACTTCTACCCAATTTTCTTACTTTGACACATAGAATTGCATTCCTCAAACTATACTGCTACCCAAAGATTCAGGTACTGAAAAGCACTCAGACTGGTGTGATCATTTTTAGATTTACATTTTCAAACTTCTTTAAAGAGACCTAACCCTGTTGGCCTATTGTAACCCAAGGAATCTGTGTCCCCCAAAATATTGCTGAAAAAAAATCAAAGTTGGATACTTACTTCCATTCCATCCCCAAAGCACATGATAATGACCAAATTGCTATTTTCCCTCATAGTAGTGACAGTGTATTTCGGTTCAATAGTGCTTCTGAATCACATAATTTGACGAATTGATCAATGGGAAAAAATGTAGACAGCTTTTTGGTTTTTTAAACTGTTTTTATATGAATTACCCAAGTGTATTACAAATACATACATCACTCTATATCCTGGCCTGAAAAGTTATTGCAAAGTGCTCACAGTAAGAAGAAATGTTAGCCTAATAATAAATTATGGGCCGGGCGTGGTGGCGCACGCTTGTAATCCCAGTACTTTGGGAGGCGGAGACCAGAGGATCCGGGTTCGCGGCCAGCCTCAGCTCGCGCGCTCTCTCTCTCTCTCTCTCTCCCCGTCTCTCTCTCCCTTTCTACTTAGTGAGCCCCTCCGCAACTTCGTGAGACCTGGTTTCAAAATAAAGTATAAAAAAATAGGGCCGGGGGCGTAGCGCGGAGGTAGACGCCCTTGCGTTCAATCCCCGGTACCGCAAAAAAAAAAAAA
>PVJS01015044.1:0-39454 GCA_004027185.1 Glis glis | reverse complement strand
CCCTAGTAATGTCCTTTGCAGTAAATGGATCTTACCCTAGTAATGTCCTTTGTAGTAAATGGATCTTACCCTAGTAATGTCCTTTGTAGTAAATGGATATTACCCTAGTAATGTCCTTTGTTGTAAAAGGATCTTACCCTAGTAATGTCCTTTGCAGTAAATGGATCTTACCCTAGTAATGTCCTTTGTAGTAAAAGGATCAAATTCAGCACCACTGCATTTGTTCTCATTCCTCTATCCTCTCCGGTCTGGAACAGTTCCTTGGTCTCTCTTATTTTCATGACCTTGACGCTTCGGAAAATCATAGCTGTCATTTAGGACACTCTTCCCTTCTGCTGCTACTTGCCCTTAGTGTTCGTGAGACACCCTCACATCTTCTGAAGCCATGAGTAAGAAAGCAGACTCTAAGATAAACTTCTAGGCTCCCGTTCTGCCTCTACTATTCCTGATTGTGTGATCCAGGCAAGTTACTCAACCAGTGCCTCAGTCTCCATGCCCACAGAGGAACGTAATCATCATACTTATTTTCTGGGGCTGTTGCTGAGAACCCTCCTCTTCCTGCCTACTCAGAGCCTGAGTCGTCTGGGAGTGTACGTCCCAGGCTGCAGCCCTTACAAAGGACTGATGGTTACAAGGAGTATAAATACCCCAGTCCCTTGCTCCTGATTGGGGCGATCTGAAGCATATCAATTCTCTTAAGCTTTTGTGTGGGACAGAACCCAGTTTCCTCCCCAGCATTTCTAAAATATATTTGTATTGGTGCATTGTAATCACACATCATAATGAAGTTGAGAGTGATAGGGACATCCATGCACCCAGCACTTGGTGAGCCTCCCCCTGGCTCCCACCCCACTCCCTCCCCTACAGAACGGGAGATCTTTGCCAGCTACTCCTCCGATAGAGGACTAATATCTAGAATACACAAAGAACTTAAAAAACTTAACACTAAAAAAAACAAATAACCCAATCTATAAACGGGCAATTGAACTAAATAGACATTTCATGAAAAGAAGAAATACAAATGACCAATAAATATATGAAAAAATGTTCAACATCATTAGCGATCAGAGAGCTGCAAACCGGTCCTCCCCAGCACTTTGTGACAATGCACGCTGACTCGGCCGGCTCCTCTTCCTGGCTCATTTCCCCCACGCCCTTTCTGATCTCTTCTTGTAGCGCCTCCTAATACAGTATGGGTTGAGCATCCCTAATCCCCACATCTGACATCAGAACTGCTCCAAAATCGGAAATACGTTGAGTGCTGACAGGAGGTTCAAAAAGTTCCCAATTTCAGAGATTTTTGGATTTTCACATCAATGATACTCAACTGGCAAAGTCTATGCAAATTCTCCCAAATCTGAAGCACTCTAAAATCTGAAATACTCCTGGTCCAAGCATTTCAGGCATGGGATCCTTGTCCTGTACTTTCACACACATTCTCCTCTCAGGATCTGCTTCCAAGAAACACAATCTAAGAAAGTTTCATTCTTTTGACAAAGTAGATTTCCTGCTGTATGGAGACTGGATAGCAGATAGACCAGTTCAGACGCTGTCCAGACGTGAACCACACGAGCAGAGACGTGAGCATGCGCAGAATATATTTGGAGGTGGAGTCTTCAGGACTGGCTCCCGGATAGGATACAGAGAATAGGGGGAAGAGACGCATCAAGGTCAAATCCAAGACATATGCAATTTGCGTCACATGAGGAGCAGAGCAGCTCTTTACTATGGAGAGCTGGTGTGCTTGGAATCTCAGGTAACAATACTGAGCATCGTCGGTAACAAGAACTCTAGACGCACAATAGAATTTAAACGCTGGTACCACAGTCTCACAATGGGAAATGACAATGCCCTGAATTTAATAGGTTTCATTTTTCAAAGCGAATATTTTGCTTTTTACAATCTCACACTGCCAACGATGCTCTTGGATTCGAACCGATGAGAGTCTTCTTTTATCTAGAGACAAGGCTCTTGGCTGTTTACACAGATTGGTTGGCTTTGTCCAACTGAAACAAAGAGCCTTTCCCTTCCTCTTCCTCCTTTATGTCCCAGGGTCTTTGATTACTTTGGAAAGGGCTTCATTGTCTTTCCATTTCGGCAAGGCCGCGACATATAGAAAGAAAGAACATTAGGGCAGGTGTTGCAAGACCCGAGTTCCACTCCACCAACCCCAGCACGTTGGTGGGTCACCCAACTCTGACCCCTAGGCTCCATCTTCATCCCCATCTCTATCCACAAACAAAATGTTTTCTAAAATTAGTGAGACAAGCAAATGTATATATTACTAGTATTTGTGTGATTTCTCTACCTATAGTCTCTTAAATGTTTCCATCTACTTTCTAATGTTATCAATTGCAATTCAAACCCCTTTCCTATATATTCTGAAGAAATGATCATTTATGGTTGTGGACTTCCATAACCCCATCTGGAACACTTCAGGACACATATATTTCTGGATTCAGTTATTACTTGGATCTTAGGTAATTTGGTTCAGACATATTAAGTAACAGTCCCAAAGGGAACTGAAGTAGATTCTTATAATTAAACCCAATATTTTTGTAGTAAAACATATGAATACTACCACTCAACAGGATGAATAAAAAATATATAAGTATGTATATGTATATGTATATACATGTTTTATATATGTATATATTTATATATGTGTTTATATATGTATATATTTATATATGTTTGGGTAGGATATATATTCCTATTAGTTTATTTCAATGTTGGCCATCAACTGAATCATTAAAAAGTAACATTAAACCAGGAGTGGTGGTACACGCTTGTAATCCCAGTACTTGGGAGGCTGAGACGGGAGGATTGCAGGTTTGAGGACAGTCTCCACAAATAGTGAGACTCTCATTAACCTAGTGACACCTTATTTTAAAATAAAAATAAAATAGGGCTGGAAGTGTAGCTCGGAGGCAGAATGCCCCTGTGTTCAATCCCCAGTGCCACAAAAAAAAAGCAACATTAAAATAAACAAATTTTGGTCCTCAGATTTTTTTTTTAATTTCAGAATTGCCTTTAAGAAATTGTGGGCCTACGGCTCATATTGTTTGAAATAAGCAGGTCATGGGCTAGGGCTTAAAAACCAAATTTATCAAAGATATTCATTACGATTGCATTTGCTATAATGGTGTTTGACCTATAGACAAGCCAGCTTTATAAATAAACTTAAAGCACCTGCAGCCCCATTAATATTTCATTGATCCATAAAATACTCCCAAGGACTTATATCTATCAGCCTCGTGGAAAGACCGTCACTGATGCGGACGCTGCACACAGAGAAAAGCAGCATGGCTCTGGTGTCCTAGATCGTAACTCTAGTGAACATTTGTCGTCAGCTATAATATCATTTTTAAGGCCCCAGGAGGGACCGGTGGAAGTTGGCATGACAGAATGGGACCATGCCATATGGCGGCCCGGCTTTCCCCACACTCGAGATTGCAATATCCAGAGTGACCTCTTTAAAGCGCACCTTGGAGCCAACGACTCCTGCTTACAGCCTCCAGTGGCGTCCCACGGTATCTAGAAGAAAGGTCAAATTCCGGCTGACCTCGTCGTCCCCCATTTCTCCAGATGCTCCAACCACCCGGACTTCTAATTATCCAGCTCCCACCTGCCTCTGCACCCCGGCCCTGCTAGCCCTCTGCCCAAAACACTGGGACAGGCCTCACCCTTCACACGAAGGACCCCGCTGCATCACCCCACTTCCGCTGGAAGGTCATCAACACGCACAAAAGTCCTTGACCCGACCTTCATCTGGCCCCTCCTTATCACCATCGCCCTGTTTATTTTCTTTGTGTCATTATCGCTCCCAGCAGTTATGCTTATCTACTTATTTTTTATTGCTTATTATCCTTGTCCTTGTACTGCTTAGAATTGAATGTTACTGACACTTTCCCTAGAGACAAGAGGCACGGCCTGCAGGGCCACAGGGGAGGCAGGGCAGGCGGGGAACAGGCAGGAGGGGTAGGCCTAGACCTCCCTTTGTGGGGAGTCCTCAGCAAAACAAGGAAGGGCAGGAGGACCCTTCAGGATTGGCTAACTTGGTTACTCAGGTTGAGTAACTCTAGCAGGGCTGCGTCCAATTGTCGGGTGCCTGGCCCTGTGTTGATTTAGGGCAGGGGAGACGTTGACTTGAGGTGTACGAGTTAGGTAAAGAAGAGCATCGTTGAACGTGGACCACAAGGGAGATGTAAACAACTTTGATGCTTAGTTTGGCCCTTTAATCATGGATGCCAAATAGAAAGATACCCAGTCAAAGAAAACCCTGAACAGTGGTACATAACACCAAATCCCGCAAATAAGAATGTCTTAGATAAGATTGCGCCTATTTCTCTGTGGCATAAAATAAATCCAGAAGTAGCAAATTCAGGGTCAGGGTGATGGTTCCATCATGTCATTGGGGAATCTATGATCCCATCTTTATGTTTTACCATCACAACTCAGGGCTCTTGTATTAAGATCACTTTGTATTAGTTTCTTCTTGCTGCTAAAACAAACGATCACTTACCTAGTGGCTTAAATGAATACAAAGTCATTACTCTGCCATTCTGGAGGTTACATTCTGAAATAAGTCTTGCAGGGCTAAGAAAAAGTTGTCAGTAAGACATTGTTCCTTCTTGAGGCTCGAGGGGAAATCAGTTCCTTGCCTTTTTCTGCTTCTGCTGGCCTAGAACATTCCTTGACTCTTGCCTCTTCCCTCCACTTGAAAGCAGGTCACTCCAGCGTCTGCTTCCATCATCACGTCTCCTTCTTCATCTCTTCTCCCTTCTGGTGACATTGGTCCACTTGGATAATCTTCACATCTGAAGATCTTAATCACATCCTTCATGTTCCTTGGGCATATAGGTCACGTGGCATATTCACAGGTTTGGGGATTAGGGTGAGCACATGGCTGAGGGACCATGATTCTGTCCACCCTACAGCACATTCTGTGCAGTGGCCACTAGAGCTCCAGGCATCGAATCCACACTGCTCTTCCTGGGCATCCCTCTCTCCCACAAGTGAGAGTGGTCAACCATCCCACATATACATTGGTTTTTCTCCTCCTTTGCCAAAAGTATGATCTTATCGTCAGTGGGTAAATCTACATGGCTCTGGCGATTGTGATGATACTGTGTTTAAGTGTCCACCTTCCTCTCTGGGCGAGGATGTGAGGAAATAGGAACTCTTCTACACTGTTGGTGGGATCACAAATTAGTGCAGCCGCTATGGAGATTCCCCCCAGGAAACTGGGAATGGATCCACCATATGATCCAGCTATACCACTCCTGAGTATCTTTCCAAAAGAACTGAAATCAGAGCATTATAGTAATGCATGCATATCCATGTTTATAGCAGCACAGTTCATAATAGCCAAATTAAGGAACCAACCCAGGCGTCCATCAACAGATGAATGGATTACAAAAGTATGGGATAGAATAGAATTCTACTCAGCAATAAAGAAGAACAAAATTATGTCATTTTCAGAAAAATGGATGGACCCGGAGAACGTTATGCTAAGTGGAATTAGCCAGTCACAGAAAGTGAAGGGTCCTATATTTTCTCTCATATACGGAAGCTAGGGAGTAATTGGGATATATAAGAGGAACTTTAGATAATGGAAGAGAAACTCCAGTGGAGCAAGGGAGATAGTATGGGGGAGATTAATGAAGGAAACACTTCCATTGATATTATGTACATATGTGAGAATACCAATGCCAATCTCAATATCTTATATGGGGAAGGGAGGGAGGGGGGAGCCAGGGGAAAGCCCACCAAGTGTTGTGTGCATGTATGTCACCATCACTATGATCTATATTATGATGTGAGACTATACTGCATCAAAAAGTATTTAAAAATAAAATAAAATAGCATCCAGCCGGGCGTGGTGGCGCACGCTTGTAATCCCAGTACTTTGGGAGGCTGAGACGGGAGGATCCAGGTTCGCGGCCAACCTCAGCGCGCATGCGATCTCTCTCTCTCCTCTCCTCTCTCTCTCTCTCTCTCTCTCTCTCTCTACCTAGTGAGGCCCTCCGCAACTTCATGAGACCCGGTTTCAAAATAAAGCATAAAAAAATAGGGCCAGGGGTGTAGCGCGGAGGTAGAACACCCCTGGGTTCAATCCCCGGTACCGCCAAAAAAAAAAAAATAGCATCCATACTCAAAAATAAGCAAGTAAGAATATTGTACTAAAAAAAAAAACCTCAGCCATTCATTTTCTTCCATTCTAATGTCACCCGATAAACAGATGTTGGTCAAGGAATATGACAACCGCAATCGGGTTCACCGGCTTTTGCCAGTTTGCGATTTTAATCAAAGTTTGTCATCCACCCAAAACTGAAGAAGATATGAATTTCCATCCAAAGGAAATTTAAGCTTCTGAAAGTTACCTAGCCCCAAAGCAAGAAAGGTGAATGGTAGGTCCAAAAAAGAAAATAGAAATCAATCATGACAATTATTTTTCCTAAATTATTTTAAACTGCAGAGTATGGAGAGGCTCGGGTAAATGTCGGCTGTCACGCTGACAAGCAGCGCTGTCCCCCTCCCTGACCTTTTTCTTGTTAAGATGCGTGTCAATATGCAAAACAGAAGTGCTCCCTATCAGAGCCCAGTGCACTCTCCGTTTCTAGAAGTCCCCGAAATAATCTGCAGAAAATGGAATTCAGGGGACATTTCGGTTTTGCCGGAGGCATGAACAACCAACCTTTGAAAATTGTCTTATGTGAGGGTTTCCCCTTCATCATGTCAGTGCCTGTTTCCATGGACTTGGACCTGGGCTTGCTTCAAAATCAGATGCAGGGAGAGAGAGATCTGATAGAATAGCCGGAAACGTGGATGCAGAGGCTGCTTCTCTGCCCTCTTCTACCACCTACACTCTAACCCCAAGCCCAGCGAACAGCAAAAAGATCAGCGGGTCTGCAGGGGCCAATAAGACCACTGGTAGGCGGGATGGTCGCTGTGGGTTTTCAGCCCCCGCACAGGCAGGGAGACCAGGGTGGCCATTTCTAGATGTAGTACATGGCCTTGCTCAGGAAAAACTGTCTGATAACAATAAAGAAGGAATCCATTCTTGCCGCAGATACAAAGAAATTCTAATACGTGGACGGGAGCTTTCTTGAGGTTTGTTCAAAGAGAACAAACTCTCCCCCAAAGGAATTGAATAAGAATTATATGGAATGGGACCATTTAGGATTGAGCCACAAGTCTGTATGATACCAAAAGATAACCCCATGGTATATATACCTCCCAAATTGCTTTAACAAGTAGCCCAGAAAAGCCTTTTAAAAATTCCCATAAACTCATTTTCAGCAGGTAAAGATGTGTCTGGGGTATTTTATAAAGTTTCTGTTCATATAGTTAAAATCGCTCATTCACGAAATACACAATAATAACTGGCATTTTATTGAGTTATTACTGTATACAGGCACTTCACACACAAATACCATTTCCCCCTCACCCCAGCTTTATGAGCTTGTGTAATTATTTCAATCTCATGTCACACATGGCTGTTACTAACTGCCCAACGTCTCAGGACCAGTAAGACACAAGGCCCGGTTTACATTCAGCCTGCCCTGCTAACCGGGCACACAGCCTCTGTAGCCCGCACTTGAAGCACCTGCTCTGTGTAAGCCCATGGTAAGGAGATGCTTTAGAGAAAAAAACTCCTCTGTGGCACTTCAGTGGATCTATAGTATAGGACAGGCCTGTTAGCACATCTGGTAGGTTAATTTTCTATTGTTGTGTAATAAATTACCACCAGCTTAGGAAGTTCACACAGCTCTTAGTTCACCATGTAGAAACCCAGGCACGACATGGCTGGCTTCTCTATTCAGGATCTTACAAGGCCGAGATCCAGGTATTGGGGGAGCAGCGTTCACATCTGGAGGGGCTGGGGAAGGTTCTGTTTCCAAGTTCATTCCAACTGTTGGCAGAATTTAGTTCCTTATGGTTAGAGGACTGACGTCCCCATTTTCTTTTTGACTATTGTCCACTCACAGCCCACAGAGGCTGCCCACACCCCTTGCCATGGGGTCCCCTGTCACCCTCACAGCAACAATGGAGCATCCCTCTTATTTTTTGAACTGCTGTCCTAGAAGAGCACAATCCCTTGCAAGGGATCGCCTGATTGGGTCAGGCCCACCCCAAATAATCCTCCTATGATAAGGTCAACTAATCACTCATCATAATTACAATGGCAAAATCCTTTTTTGTCCCTTAGGGGTTATATCTCATGATAGTCACAGTTCCCTCCTACATGCGGAGGTTGGAGAGGGGATTACACAGGATGAAGGTCACTGAGAGTCGTTTTAGAATTCTGCCTACAACACCCGGCAATGCTTGACCTCAGGCTTTGACATAGGATGATCACAAAGTAGTGGAACTGGCCCACGTGGCCTTCTAATAGATCATATTTTCATGGAAATCTTTAATTAACCTTGCAACCCCGGAACCAGTCTATGGGGGTCCTCCCTGGGCTCGGCATTGATCATCTAAGTTGTTTCTTTGTACCTCAGAGTTGTTTCTTGCTCTGGTGCCGGATAAATGATAGTATACATGCCTCTTAGGGTTCTAGGAGGGTGAGGGTGACAAATTCATGTGGCTACCGAGTGCAGCACCTGGCTACCAAGCCCCAGCACCCAGCACGGAGCAAGCACTGAGCATCCCTGAGCTGTTAGAACTTATATTAGCATTGCTGGCCATGTCTGTTTTGCTGTTCATATTTGGGTTATTTGGCCAGAATTGAGATAAACCAAGGCTGACTTCATGGCACAGCTAAGGAAATCTGGGTCACTCATGCGGTTTAACGTGGGTCCTGGGAGCTATAACCCTGGTCACTGACACATCGGCTCAGGAATCGATGCCAGTGGCCCCTGGCTACAGAGGAACAAGAAGATCCCTTGTGCCGGCTGCATTTACAAGATGGCTTATCACTCTTTATGGATTCCTCCGACACCCAGAGCACAGAGGCTTCCAAAGAAGAGAGCCGGAGATATTCTAATATACAGATGGGACATTTCAGTGTTTTTTTTTTTTTTTTTTTTGCAGTACTGGGAATGGAACCCAGGGACATTCTACCTCTGAGCTACACCCCCAACCCTATTTTTTATTCTTTATTTTGAAACAGGGTCCCACTAAGTTGCGGAGGGCCTCACTAAGTAGCTGAGGCTGGCCGCGAACCCGGATCCTCCTGTCTCAGCCTCCCAAGTACTGGGATTACAAGCGTGCGCCACCATGCCCAGCTTAGATGGGACATTTCTAAGATTCTTCAAAGCCTATCTAGTCTCCAACCACAAACATACAAGCAACCGGAAAAAGAAGAGAGTCCCCTCTATCTATTTAAGCGACAGCAAGCCTCTCTTTTGCATTTGCTTTAACTTAAACAGCATTGTGTGTCAGGCTACTTCCTGCAAGACAGGGAGCATGTCACCTCTGGCTTCAGCGCTCAGGAGGAGGCCCTAAGGAGTCCAGGTGTGGGAAGTGTCCACTCATTAGGGGCTGTGGCCTTTCTAGAAGGATCGCCTTCTTTAACTGGTGAGAGATGAAGAAATGCTTTCTGATTTCATCTAAAGCAGTAGCTTCTAAGTGGAAAATAAGCAGAAAAAAAAGACATTCGGCCTTGTATTTATACTGATTTTTATGCTAAAATCAAGAAATTAAGCAGCGTTATATTTTACTAAGCAGCCTGACACCTGCCTCACAGGGTCTGCATTGGTTGCATAGTGTGATAGTTGATCTGGTTTGTCAACTTGACCCTCTTAAGATCATGTGGCTTTGGTTGTATAACAGCGGATTGAACCGAAAGTCCTGCCCTAAATGTGGGTAGCAGGGTTCTGATAGGTGCAGGACTTAGATAAAAAGAAGGAGAAAGCCGCGTAGAGCTGAGCCACGACTCTTCCTGAGGAAAACGCGTCTACTCTCGTTTGAGATCGTCGGTCTCCAACTTCGCCGTTTCCTTGGAGAACTTGTTGATCTTCTGCCCTCGTCTGAGATCATCCCCAACCAGCTGCTGATTCCTCTGACTTTTTCACGTGTGGTTGAAATTCAGGACTACATTGTGAGCTAATCTAATAAATCCTTTTTCCCCCCCTCCCTTCCTTTCTTCATTCTGTGAATTCTGTTGATCTGACCAATACACATAGGGTCTTGCAGGAATTCTGAGAAAATATGGGCATTCTACCCCCCCCCAGAGGGCTGCGAGTGTGGTGGAGAGGCAGAGTTCTACCCCCCTAGCCTGCAGCTTAGTGAGCTTCCTCGAGTTACACATGCCCGGTAATATGGATTTGCAGATTGTATTAAGCACATTTATCTATAGCAGCATCACAGAAAGGACTAGTGGCTAAACGATTCCTGAAAAAAACATCTGAATTAAAGGAAATAGGAACAAGGCAAATGTACACGGGCCATGAGAAAACTGCACACCTATGTTCTCCTGCTCTGAGTTTCTCTCAGTTACTTTGTGATGTAAAAAAAAAAAATCGTAGTGGCCAACTAAAAAAAAAAAAACACTCAAAAAAGTTGAAGTTACCTAGAATATTATTTAGCCAGGCATGCTGGTGCACCCTTGTAATCCCAGGACTTGGTAGGAGGATTACAAGTTCGAGGCCAGACTGAGCAATTTAGGGAGACTCTGTCTCAAACTAAAAGTTTTAAAAAGGGCTGAGGATGTAGCTCAGTGGTAGAGTGCTGGCTTAGCAGGCATGAGCCCTTGAGTTCAACCCCCAGTATCACAAAAGAAGAGGACGAGGAGGAAGAGGAGGGGAAGGAGGTGGAGGAAGAGGAGGAAGAGGAAGAGGAGGAGGAACATGAGGAGGAGGAAGATGAGGAGGAGGAGGATGAGAAGGAGGAGGATGAGAAGGAAGAGGAGAATGAGAAGGAGGAGGAGGAAGAAGAGGAGGAGGATGAGATGGAGGAGGAGGAAGAAGAGGAGGAGGAGGAGGAGGAGGAAGAAGAGGAGGAGGAGGAGGAAGAAGAAGAAGAAGAAGAAGAAGAAGAAGAAGAAGAAGAAGGGAAGAATTTACATTTAGATCCATGGTCCAATATTTTTTACTAGAATATAGGCTTCAGAAGGGCAGCACCAAACAAACCAAATAATGTTATGTGCATATATGAATGTATCACTATGAATTTCACTATTGTGTACAATTATAATGTACGAATCATTTTTTTAAAGGGCAGAATGTTATGTTTATCAATGCTGTTTCCACAGTTCTTATCAGGGTACATCATCGGTACTCCACTCCGTCATTTATCTATAGTAATCAATGACTGGATCTGTAAGGATGAATGGAGCAGATTCTATTTTCCAAAGATGACCCCAGCTATATGTCCCATGCCACATGTTAGCGGGCAGTGTCACCTTGCTACTCCCTCCTGGAGAGCTGCAGTCTGATTCCCCAGCCCCTGAATCTGAGCAGGTTATGGCTCCTTTGTGGGACAGATTACAACCGTGGGAACGCTGCATAACTTCTGAGCCTGAGTCAGCCACACAATTCCCACGCCTGCTTCCTAGGGGATGCCTCTCCTTTGAGATACAAGCTACGGTGCAAGAAGGCCAGACACACCGAGACCACCATGGGCCAGGCTCCCACGGCTGCCACCATGCACATGGGGCACCTGGACATCCAGCCAGCCAAGCCACAGCTGCCCCAGCCGGTATCGGACACATCACATGAGAAACTCCAAGCAAGAGAGCCGGCCAGCCGAGCCCTTCCCTAATCCTGACCCAGAAATCAAGAGCAAAACAAAATCATGCATTTAAACCACTAACTTTGGGGATCATTTGTTACATAGTGCCAGGAAACTGGAAAAATGGCCCTTGACCCAAATCAATGTTATGTCTTGAGATAATTTTCAATAATAGGATGAAACCATTGCAATTCACGTAGCCTGTAAAACTAAACCTGCAATTCATTTTTTAATACTAATTCTGTTCGGTGAAAGCAAAGAGCTTTCTGTATGATTAATGAATATAATTACATTATGACTAGTTTGTTTCATTTTTATGTTATTCACATGCAATGGACTAAATATTTGCATGTACCCAAAATTCCTGTCAAAATCTTAAGCCCCAGGGTGATGTAGGAGCCAAGGTCTTTGGTTATAACTGGGTCATGATGGTGGGGATCTTAAAAGGAACCTCAGAAAGATCCCCTGCCTCTTCCCTTACTCATAAACCTGGCAGACATTACCAAGTGCAAAAGCACCCTGGGCTGGCCCGGAGTTGGGGAAATAGACTGGTAAGAATGTGAAGTCCTGTAGTCTTTCTGGGAGATAATCTGCTATGTATATTTAAATGAAATTATACATACTCTTTGAACCGACAATCCTACCCTTGGAAATATACCTATAAGCAGCAGTGTATAAGAGTATGTAAAAAAAGATGTGTGTGTGTGTGTGTGTGTGTGCGCGTGCGTGCACGTGTATACATGTGCACATACACACACGTATGCATGCATACACATACATGTATTTACATCTGGTTATAAAATTACAGGAAAAGGATTAGTAGGATACTCATTGGGCTGTGGAGAGTTGAGAAAATAATTCCTTATATACTTTATTGCTCCCCTTGCCATAATGAATTGGTACTTATTTTATTTATTTATTTTTGCGGTACTGGGGATTGAACTCAGGGAGCATTCTACCCCTGAACTACACCCCCAGACCTATTATTTATTTATTTATTTATTTATTTATTTATTTATGTATTTTAATTTTGAAACAGGGTCTCACTAAGTTGCTGAGGGCCTCTCTGAGTTGCTGAGGCTGGTCTTGAACCTGCGATCCTCCTGTCTCAGCCTCCCCAGTACTGGGATGACAGGCTTATTTTATAATTTTTTTTAAATGAAGAAAGAAAATAAAGAGAGACCTTGCAAGTTCACTGTGTGAGCTTCAAACAAGCCAACATCCATCCCACCCTCCCTTCTCATGAAGAGGGGTTTGCAGTCTTTCAAAGCTGGAGTTCTGAATGATGGGTACTTGTTTCTTTCGACCACTGGAGATCAGAGGGGCCAAATAAATGGAGCTGCCCCATCTAAGTAGCTGACTAATGCAGCTGTCACACAGGGGCCAAGGAAGAGAGGTCCTATCCACGCGAACCCCGTAGACTGGCACAATTCCCCCAAAGGTGTTTGAGATACCATTGCCAGGAACAGGAGGGCTTGGCAATGGGGCAAGCAAAGCCACATTTGTCCATCTCAGGGGATAACAAGAGAGAGTCATTTGGGGCATGAAGGCTCCCAAGACTCCCAGGAACCATGCTAAAGCCCAAGCCTACCACAAGGTGAAGATGGATATGAGCGAGAACTCAAGGAGCCCCAGGAAGCCAGAGAGTCACACAGGGACGGTGGAAACATCTGGCCTGCTGTGTCAGAAGTAACATTTGGAGTCCTGCCCACTGTAAGGTTGAGAGCCCTGGAAGCTGGACTCTGTTGAAAAGGATACTCCTGAGCGGGATGTGGGGGCGCACGCTTGTCATCCCAATACTTGGGAGGCTGAGACAGGAGGATCACAAGTTCGCGGCCAGCCTCAGATACTTAGTGAGACCCTCAGCAACTTAGTGAGGCCCTGTTTAAAAAAAAAAAGCCGGGTGTGGTGGTGCACACCTGTAATCCCAGTACTTGGTTGGGAGGCTGAGACAGGAGAATTGCAAGTTAGCGGCCAGCCTCAGCAACTTAGTGAGACCCTGTTTCAAAATAAGAAATAAAATAAGACTGGGTGTGGCTCAGAGGTAGAATGTCCTGGATTCAATCTCCAGTACCACACACACACACACACACACACACACACACACACAGAGGAGACCCCTGCTGTGTCTGCCCAGGAGAAGCTTGGGGAGGGGACTTCGCTTGCTTAGCAACGGGGCTCTGGAGCAAACCATCACACTCTCCCTCCTGCCCTGCCACCTGTTACCTGGGTGACGTGGAGACGTGAGTTAACTTCTCCAAGCTTCATTTTCTCATCAGAAAAACAACAACAACAAGGCTGGGCGTGGTGGCGCATGCTTGTAATCCCAGTACTTTGGGAGGCGGAGGCCGGAGGATCTGGGTTCGCGGCCAGCCTCAGCTCTCTCTCTCTCTCTCCCTGTCTCTCTCTCTCTCTCTCTCTCTCTCTCTCTCTCTACTTAGTGAGGCTCTCCGCAACTTCGTGAGACCTGGTTTCAAAATAAAGTATAAAAAATAGGGCCGGGGGTGTAGCGCGGAGGTAGAACGCCCCTGGGTTCAATCCCTGGTACCGCAAAAAGAAAAAGAAAAAAAAAACCCCTGAGCTGAGTACCAACTCTGTGGACTCGTGGCCAGCCTTACACACGAGGGCATTGTCTTCCAGACTTGCTTCCTGGAGGAGCTAGGAGAGCAGGGGTGAGACAGACTGCATGAGAAGAGTCCGTCCCCTTGCTCGCCAGTTCTGTGAACAACACAGAAATTGTCTCCTCACCTGAGAAGAAGTCACACGGATAACTGCCCTTGCCTCCCATGCTGGGTGGGTTGGTTATTTTTGTGGCATTAGCATTACATCCATTGTGCAGTGTGCCCTGGCAGACAGTGAGTCCCCAACATGAGGCCACCTGCTGGTGTTGGGGGGCTCTTGTCTCCCTCAGATGCAAGTTCCAGTCGGGTATGATGGTGCACACCTGTAATCCCAGTACTTGGGAGGCTGAGAAGGGAGGATTGCAGGTTCAAGGCCAACCTCAGCAACTTAGCGAGATCCTGTTTTAAAATAAAAAACTAAAATAAGGCTGGGGGTGGAGCTTGGAGATAGAATGCCTCTGGATTCAACCTCCAGCACCAAAAGAAAAAAAAAGGAAAGAAAGAAAGAAAGCTGCAAGTCTCACGAGGGCAAGGATTTCCATCTATCTGAGTTGACCTCTAACTTGGGGTAGTGCCGGCACAGGATAGATGGTCAGTACCTGTTGGTTAAATAAGCAGGTGTATTCTTGTTGATTTGATGTTACTCAGCCTTCTCCCCAGTTTTTGGATCGGGATTGTATAGTCGATGAATAGTGAGCACTTTCTTTGTTTCAGAGACGTGTCTGCCCTCTGGGAACAGAACTGCCCTCTGGGAGTGAACGAGGCAGGCAAAGTGACTGCCCATGGGGTTTATGTTCCCAAGGAGGGAGGAACGGAAGGAAGGAGCCTGGCCATCAGGTGGTGAAAGGTCCCAGAAAGAAATCAAGGATGGTGAGAGCAGGTTGCTCAGAGTGTGTGGTCAGGGACACATCTGGGAAACTGGCTTTGGAGCTGAGCCTGAAAAGACAGGAAGAAGCCAGCAGGGAACTCAAGGGGGAAGTGCAGAGGCAGTCACGGGCTGCAGTGCACCTTCAGAAAGATACGCTGAATCCGAACTGAGGCCGCCTGTGCCTATGACTTTATTTGGGAATAGGACCATGGTAGATGCAATCAGCATAGGATCACACTCAATTAGGGTGGTCCCTCTGAGAGAGGAAACAGGATGCAGAGATGCATGTACAGGAAGCCAAGGAACACTAAGAATTGCCAAAAACACCAGAAGCTTAGAGAAGAGGGTGGAGGCGATCCCCTGGGTCCCTCAGAGGAGGTGTGTTATGGGTAGATATAGAATGTCCCCTGAAGAGCTCATGTATTAATGTTCAGAGTTGATGTCATTAAGTCATGAGGGTTGTCATCTCATCAGTAAATAAATCCATTATAATGAATTTACTGGGTGGTAGCCTAGGCAGGTGGGTGTGGCTGGAGGAGGTGGGTCCCTAGGGGTGTGGTCTTGGGGACTGTGCTTATGTCCTTGAATCCCCTTGCTTGCTTGTTCTCGCTTGCTTCCATCCTCTGTGATGTGAGAGCAGAGCCTTGCTCTCTCCTTCTCTGCTTCCTGCCTCTATGCCCTGAGCTCTGCAGACCCAGCCTGATATGGGCTGAACTCTGGAACCTCCGAAAACTATGAGCAAACAAAATTTTCTTCCTATGAGTTATGTGGTCAGGTTTTTTGGATCACGGCAGTGAGAATGTTGTCTGAGGCAGAGTGTGACCACCCTGAGACTCTCTGGCCTCCAGAACTGCAAGAGAATGGATTTCTGTTGTTTGCTCCTGCTTTGTCACCCAGGAAGCAAACACAAGTGGAAATAAACTTGGTGCATCTAAGGGGCAGAACAGAGGAGCCATGCTGGAGGACTGTTGAGGAGAGAGCTAGAAACAGAGAGACTCGGCAGGATCTGCCCGGCCGGGGAGGAGAACTGCCTGCCACTTGGCCTGGGAAGGGAAACTGGGACAGAAGCTGTCAGCTGGGGAAGGATGCAACCTCATTTACATTTCTCAAAATCACTTTCGCACCTGTGACACGTGATAAAGCAGGTAGGCCCATTAGCCTAGAGATGGGGACCGCTGTCTAAGAGCACAGGGTGGTGTCTCTGCCTTGCAGCAGCAGCACACTGAAAGGAGGGACCACCGTGCTGAAAGGAGGGAGCCCAGACGCATCCTACAGAGCCAGGAGTTTCCCAGAATGCATGTCGGCTGTTCACAGACCCTGAGCCTTCAGCTCTTTCTACCTCCAACCATACTCGGCCATCTTTTTCTCATCCTAAATTCACTCCAGACCAAGGCACACATTTTCGGCCAGTGGGGACCCACGCATATGTGCACACATACACATTTTGCCCTAAATTAACGGGGCACACTCAAGGGAGAAAGAAGCGCCGGTTCCTGCCACATATGGTCAGCCCGTGCTTTCTTTTTCTCTGAGTACCAAAATGCTGCATTTCCCCCCACTGTGATCATTCTGTTTTTGTGACTGTGTATTAGTTACCCTGGCAACATGGTAGACTGGGATCTGATTGGCCAGGTTTCCAGGTTCATTGCGAGAGCCAGGGGCCCAGTTTGGAATGGTGATGTGTGCGTGTTACCCAGAGCTTGGTCAGGAAAACCTAATCAAGCCCAGGTTTTGCATCTCCTCTCCCTGCCAGGGGGACTGTAACTCCGCCTGCTCTGTCCTGTGCATTGTCTGGAGAAGATACAAGAGCTCAACTCTGAAATAGCTGTTAAGAAATGTGCTTAGCTTTGGTATGTTCCGTCCATCGTACAGAATGTAGTTATCTGTGATGAGAAATTAAGTCTCCGAGACGCTGAAGGAGTATGGTCCAACTGCTGGACACTGGGACTAGAACCTTCTACATGGAATCCAGGCAGACTTGCTCTGTGCAATCTTGAGTGGGTCGCAAACTCAGACAAAGGCTTCCTTTTCCGTAAATAAATTTTATTCCTAAAGAAGGAACCGTGTCTTAAGAATGAGGTCCGAGGAGCTCAGTACACTGAAGAATTAAACGGAGGCTAAATTATAGCGCAGTTCTAGCCCCAGTATCAAATCATTCACCTCTTCAATGCATCCGAGGGATCCTTTACTCGGTAGTCTAGCTCTGCTGGCCAATTACCTAGGGAGAAAGCAACACCCGATCTAGAGCTGAAAATCTCTATCCGGCCAGGCGTGGTGGCGCACGCTTGTCAGCCCAGTACTTGGGAGGCTGAGACTGGAGGATCCGGGTTCGCGGCCAGCCTCAGCTACTTAATGAGGCCCTCAGTAACTTAGCTAGACCCTGTTTCAAAATAAAGAATAAAAAATGGGGTTGGGGGGTGTAGGTGGGAGGTAGAATGCCCCTGAGTTCAATCCCCAGTACCGCAAAAAAATAAAAAAGTTAAAAAAAATCTCTATCCTCTAATGAATACATAATCACCACACGGAGTTGTGTTAGGTACAGACTGGTGCCTAGAGAAGTAATAATCATATTTTTCTTATTTGCACAAATTTCGAAGCTTTATCTGGCTCCCTTTCTGGGAGTCTCGTGTTTTCAGAGGAAGCATATCATCAACACCTATATCTACTCCACTCCGCATTGAACACATTATATTTAACGGTGCTATTTAACCAACATAGTCTTAATATAGACGTAAAAGTCACTGGCAAGCCGTCATTTTTCACCTGGGTGAAGTGTTACACTATGCTCAACTCCGGTAAAGCTAACATTTAGGCTGTCCAATTCGAAGAAGAAGAAGAAGAAAAAATAGGAAGGGAAAGGAGACACGAAGTACGTTCCAAATATTCTTCCAAAAAAGCTGATTGTATAGTAATAATGAATTCCTCTGCTAAAGTTGCTAGAAGAAAAAAATGTCAGCCCTCTAAAACACCATACTCCACTTCCCTTGGAGGAAAAAACTGCCTTGGGAATCAAGCACAGAGAAACAAGAGAATCCGTATGATCAGAAAATCAACCTGTAGCTGATAAACCCGGGGATACTAGCTTCTGAACATTGCTTGATTTTTTTTTTGGTTTTTTTTTTGGTGCTGGGGATTGAACCCAGGGGTGTCTATTCCAGCCCTATGTTATTTTTTATTTGGAAACAAGGTCTCACTAAGTTGCTGAGGGTCTCTCTAAGTTGCTGAGGCTGGCCGCGAACCTGCGATATGCCTATCTCAGCCTCACAAGTACTGGAGTTATAGGCGTGCTCCACTGCGCCTGGCTTCACATTGCTTGCTTTCTGAGATGGCTTTTGTGGTTGAGTTTTGTTGCAAGTCTTATTTGCAAGGCCCACGGTAATGAATAACCCTGCAGATTTGACTGTTCATGGCGCAATGACTGAGCCTTGGATTCCTGCAAGGATTATTCATTTAAGCTTAAATACTTCAAGTATTCCACAATTTTAGGGTCTGTCTTCATAGACGCCCAAACGGCAGTGACCTGGGACTCTCCCCTCTGGAGAGGTCCGGTAGCTCTGGAATCTGCACGCAGGGGAGCTCTGCAGGGAAGGAACCTCACTTGGCCAGGAGGCCTTGGGTAAGTCGAGGCAGCTCTGGAGCCCTTGCTGTGAGCTGCTCCTCCCTGCCGCTCCTGGGACCTATGCCCTGGGAAGCCATCTCCCCAGCGTCCCCTTTCCTAGAATTCTGGGCAAAGACAAGCGCCAGAGTGTCACCTGCAGATGTCCACAGAAGACACAGCCAAGCAAAGAAATGAAAAATGCAATGTCAGTCCCTGGGGATGGAATCAGTAGAAAGGTAAAAAAAATAATAATAATAAGGCAGGAAGGGGGCTGGGTGGGGACAACACAGCAAAACCTCATTGGGCGCCAACAGAGATCACCTGAGGGAAAGCAGAGATTGGAACCCAAAAGAAAGATTCCGAGCGAGCTGAGGAACAAACACGGCGACGTGCAGGAGACAAAGGGACACAGGCATCAATAAAACGGGAAAATGAAAACGCAACACAAAGCCCCGGGTTCCACACACGCAAGCCAAGGTACGTACGCACGCCAGTAAGAGCAGGGAAACAGGAACAAAGGATGTCATAGCAACCTCCTCCGCCAGCCCTGTCGTGCCCGCTGCAGAGCGCATGGTCTTCCATCAACGAACCCCCACACCCAGGCCCGCGGTGGTCCCAGGCAGGACAGCCGTGGTCCCAGCCAGTGCGCCCCGGACTCCCGCTAGGCACTCATGTCCTGTCTCCCTTCTTTCCTCCTTCCCTTTCCCCCAATCCAAGCCCGGTCTGTGCCATCTCTCTCCCTCCTTTTCCCAACAGCCATTTATCTGAAGTGCAGGGAAATCCAACCCGGACTAGCATAGTGATATTCACATGCCCGAGGTCTGTTTCCTTCTTTCCTATCTGGGTAACGTATAGCCTTCCCCTGTGCCCTCCAAACAATTCCCTGCTCCTTTGCAAACAAAGACAATGGTAACAGCAAACGAGAAAGCAGACAGACAGGGGTCGCTTGCTCTAGCAAAATCCAGCACCCCACCGTTGGGATTCACTGGGGACTGCAGGTTTCCGGTGGGACACGAAGCTCATTTACCTGCGCCTAATTCAAAAGAGAAATGCTCATTGTCTTTCATCTCTATCTTCTCCTGAAATTAGAGGTCTTTTCTGTATTCATAGACCATCATTTCTTTCTACTTTCTTGTGGAGTGGGGGAAATACTGTGACATTCCGGGGACGGGGAGATGGGGGGGGGTGAGGGTTGCACCAGCAAGACTTGGAATGCCATGGAAAAGAAAAGAACTTTGATAGGAACCTAATGGAGATATTGACACGTGAGCCTGGGAATCTAAACTTAGCAAAGTGTAAGGCAAGAGGAGCACAGGCTTTCTCGCTTTATTTCTGTATCTGGAAAGTTTCAGCGGCTGGTGCTGTATGAATATTTATTAATGCATTGTGAATCAGAACCTGTGATTATTACTCCAACTATCTTTTTTACCTTACAAGCTTCAGCTCAGAAGAATAAAAACACATCTGCTTTTGCTCTTCCCCATATTTTATTCAATGTTTTAACAGCTTTGCTGTAAATATCTCATCCATTACGATTCAGTTGTGACTATACCGGCTGCACGTCTCCTGTTTTATTACTGTCATCTCGGTGAAACAACACACTGTTAATTCTGTTAACTAACAAGTTCATTGTTCGAGCTAGTCAGCGATCTCCCGTTTGTTGGGTCCACATGTTCAAAGAGAATTGGTTATAAATCAAAGAAAGGCCTGGGCGAGGCGAGTTCCCTTTGTTCGGCTGAGTGGGTCTTTATTTGAGATTGTCGTTTAATATGCTGTCATAGAAGGAATGAGTAGCTCTAAAGACAGGCCCCAATCCAATCGTCTTAGATGAAGAGGTTGCGCAACCCTCCAAGAACTCAGCTCTGGAATCTGCAAGAACTCTGAGAATTTCAGATTCTCAGCATGAAGCTTGGCCCTCCAGTGTAGCGCCCCTTCAGTTGCGACCTTGCAACCCTACTTTCTTTTAGATCCTTTCCAGAGGTGGCTTGCCCTATTTCTTCTCCCCTGGCCGTGGAAATGGTGCCGATGGGTGTGGCCTAATAGTTGAGGATGTTGGATTTCAAGTTCTGCTGCCCACGTGGTTTTCCAGCTCCGCTGCTTCCTAGGTATATGGACTTGGTTGATTTAGCTGCCTTCCACGAGCCTCGTCTCCACAACGAGAATCTCTCTGGATATTTCAAGTAGACACAGTAGCCCCCTCTTATCTGCAGGAGGTATGTTCTGAGACCCCCCTACCCCAGTCAATGGCTGGAACCCCAGGCAGTATTGCCTCTGATATATGCCCTGGGTTTTCTTACACATACACACTTGTGATGAAGTTGGTACCGTGAGGGGTTAGCGACAATAACCAACAATAGAATAGAACAATTCTAACAAGAGACGGCAATAAAAGTCACGCACATGTGGTGTCTCACTCTCAGACTATTTCATTGTGCCACTGAATATTTTTGGAGGGTGGTTTGCCACTGAAAGTGAAACTATGGAACGGGGGACCACGATAATGAATTCCTTTGGGGATTAGATGCACACCAGTTACTAGTACTGTGATGGTGTTGAAAAATACACACATGTGTGCACACACACAGACACAGACACACACACACACACACACACACACACAGTGGCTTAGAACTATGAGCATCTATTTAATCCAGTTCTGCAGGTTGAAGATTTGGGCTGGGCTGGGCTGGGTGGTTCTGGACACGCTAGGCTCACTCCATGTCCTGCTGCACGTTGGCTGGTGCATCTGGGCCAGATGTGTGATTCTGCAGCAGGAGAGCTCAGCCATTTTCCTGGTAGAGACAGAGGAGCTGAAGAGCCTCCTGTTGGGTGAAACTTGCTAACATCCCACTGGCCAAAGCAGGCTGTATGTCGGGTCCATGGGTGAAACATGGGATAAACAGAAGGCCCCATCTAGGGCGGCTGGCTCTTAGAGTGACCAGTCATCCTGGATTTCCAGGGCATATGGGGTTTTCCAGGAAATAGGACTTTCAGGGGTAAAAGAAAGTCCTAGAAAACCCAGGCCAGGTGGGTCATCCTAAGGGTACTGCAAATATATACTGCAAGGGCACAGATAAAGGGAGGGTTGAAGAATTTGAGCCTTATCAAATGGACTGAGAAACTATCCAACTGTTGGAACTCTTGGGAGAGGGTCTACAGGTCTGGAGGTCATGGCGTTGTTATTGCTACTCGCACTACTTCTGCTCCTGTCCCGCAGACCCTGGAAGCTGGGGTCAGGCTGCCGCGGAATCGCCCTGCAAGCACGTGCTGATCAGCCTGCACCGTCACAAAGAGGCCTCCCTGCCCCTTCCACAGGCCTGAACCCCCCAGAGCAATCGACACATAGTGGCTGCCTCTGACCCGGAACTCTAGCTGCAAGGGATTCTAGGAAACACGGTGCTGAGTGTTCTAACCTCTCCAAGGAGAAGGGCCGATGGGGGGGGGGGTCCTCTATCTAAAGCCAACGCTGCCATGAACAGCTGGCTCTTGCAAGTGCTAACAGTAAATAGTGGTGGTGGATCTCAGATCCACTGATACGATTTGCCACTAATTCCCCAGGTCCGCAGCCCTCTCCACAGTTTAGCTAAAATTACAGGTAGACAGGTTACCTTCTAAGATACCTGATTCCAAAGGGGGCTACCCATGAAGGGCAGCGTCATTGTAAAGAAATGTTTTTTTTTATAGCATTTCAACTCCTAGGGACAACTGGGGAATTTGAAAGAAGGCAAAAGCCTTTCTTCACCTAGTTTTGCTTTAGCTATTACTGGTTCTCTCTCTCTCTCTCTCTCTCTCTCTCTCTCTCTCTCTCTCTCTGCTTCCTTTAAATATCTGGGTATTCTCAACCTCTGGAAAGGCTTTTTATTTTCCAGAATCTGAGTGAAGATTTATGTCAGTTCTTACCACTTTCGCCCAACTGACTTCTCTGTAATCATGCACAGTTATGAAATAAACAAGAAAAAGAATGTGTTGGGAAGACATCCGAAAGGAGAGCCATAGATCCTGGCTGATATCTGACCTATTCTTAACAAAGGGAAAAAATAAATAAATAAACACCAACCTTACCTTAAGAAGGTCATTGGAGTCTACTGATATCAAACGCAAATGAGCTGAATTTATTAGGAAAAATTCTGGTTCGTTAGAGCTCATTTTTCTAAGATACAGTTCCTTCAGGAAAACACACCTTAGTTGTGATTCTAAATCTGTCTCCTGAGAAATCTTGGATGCCTCTGATCGTTTTGAATTCCTTGACACCCTTAACTTTCTGGCTGCATGTTAGAAATCATTTTAAATGAATTGAATAAAATTCACAAGTGTTATATGCCAGCAAATGATGAACTCACAGGAAATATGACTCAAATCCCCTTTTTTCATTTTGTTTTTTTTTCTCATAATAAATAGAAATGAACAAATGTGGCTTTAATGACGTCTTGGAGTGAGAGCTTTTATTGATATATTATCAGTTGGAAGCGTGTAATGCTTTGGTGAAATAAACTCCGTTCTGCATATTTATAACCAGATTGAAAAAGGTGTGTTTGTTATTTTGTGTGACATTTCCTAATGATAGTGAAGTTTTATATATGAAGATATACATGCGGCATCATAAAAACGAACAACATAGCAGCTTACAAAATGTTCCTTTGATTGAAGATGTTTTTGTACTTACTTAGTTTCCAATTACTTTTTTAACCTGTGCTCACAAACTTACAAATATCTCTTCTCCCTTCCTGTGAAGCTATAAACACACTCCCAAACTGTGTCCGTAGACACAAAATGTGGGCCGTCTGTTTTCGGGTGACAGGTCCTTCTTTGGAACGCTGAGGGTCTGGTTATTAGCTAATTATAGCTTGAACCAGATCAAAATCTTGGGGTTGAAAAAAAAAGAACTGGCTTAAGCAAAAAGAGAGACCACTGTGTCATGGGGAGACATGCCAATCCTGAGGGGTCCTTGGCCTCCATGATGAAAAAGAATTTCAACACGTGCCATCAGAAAAAGGCAAAGGTTTAATTAATTTAAGAAAGGTGGGGATACAGGTTGGGGATCATCTAAGAAAGGGGGAGCGAGTCTCTCTGCGCATGTCCATCCATCCAGGCAAGCAAGAGAGAGTCCGCGTGCTTTCTCAGTTCTTTTATAGGAGGGGGTAGGTGGGGTCGCACAGTGGAGGGCAGGACTTCCTCTTAGTCTTCAGTTTCCCGAGCAACAGATAGGCAGTGGGGTCTGACCTCTGTCCTCCTCACCCACCCTACTTATATTAAGCACCTCAGGTGTGGAGAGGAGCCATTGTGATTAAGGGTGTGGACTCATTAAGGCTTCTGCCTGACTGAACACACCCTATAGGGTGGACTTAGATTATGAACTTTGAAAATTTTAAATTTATATTTTTCCAATGTCTCCTTTCTGCCTAGTATTTCTGTCTTTTCTATTCTACCTCATCAATTGGATTCTTAGTGCAGAGAGCTGGTTTCAGATGCAGCAAGAAGAAGGGGCTCAGACAGTGTCCCTAGAACCTGGTATCTCTCTAACTCTTCACACTGCTTTGTGTTAGCTTTGGGGTTTGTTTTTTCCCCCTTTGGGGATTGAACCCAGAGGTATTCTACCTCTGAGCTACACCTCAGCCCTTTTATTTTTTCTTTGGAAACAGGGTCTTGCTAGGTTGCTGAGAGTCTCCCTAGGTTGCTGAGGCTGGCATGGAATCTGTGATCCTCCTGTCTCACCCTCCCAAGTACTGGGAGTACAGGCATGCTCCACCATGCCTAGCTTAGTTTTGTTTTAAGATAGGTTCTATCCACAAAGTCACAAGATGAGGACGGCAGCCCCAGACAAGCTTCTTTGTTTGCTATCTGTCAGGAAACAGAGTCTCTCCCCTACCCCTACCACCACCTCCAGTTCCTCCTTCCTCCTACCAGTGAAAGAAAGGTCAAGGGTCAGCCTACCACTGGCTCAGTGGCTCCCAGGCACATACCCCATCCAACTGTTCTAACCAAGTGTGTATCAGTTATCTATTGCTGCATAACAAATTATCCCCCCATACTTAGCAGCTAAGAAAAAACACACACATCTATTATCTCACAGTTTTTATGGGTCTGAGATCCATGTGTGGCTTCACTGGGTCTTCCAGCTCAGGGTCTTTCTTTTTTCTTAATGTACTTTTATTGGTGTATCATAATTATACATCACAATAAGGTATAGCGTGATAGGAATACACACGCACACAGCACTTGATGTTTCCCTCCAAATCCCACCTTACTCCCTCCCCCTCCTCATGGATGTCATTGAGGTTGGTATTGGTGATTTCGTGTATGTACATATCATTATTTACCTTCATTATATCTCCACCCCCTCTTCCCTCTCTAACCCCTCTCCCATCGCTCCATTTGGCGTCTCTGCTCCTTTATCTGAGGTCTCTTTTGTTACCCAATTTCTCTCGAGCTTCCACATATGAGGGAAAACATACAGCTATTTGCTTTCTGAGACTGGTTAATTGCACTTAGCATAACATTCTCCTGTTCCATCCATTTTCCTGCAAATGACAGAATTTTGTTCTTCTTCATGGCTGAGTAAAATTCCATCGTGTGTCTAGACCACGGTTTTGTAATCTATTCATCTGTGGATGGGCACCTGGGCTGGCTCCATCCTTCAAAAATTACAGTCAAAGCCGAAGAGTGAGCCGGGGTTCCCATCGTCTTAGGTTCAGCGGGGGCAGGGTCCTCTCCTTCCAGGGGTTGCTGGGAGGAGTCAGGTCCTGGTGGGATGTTGGACTGAGGGTCTCAGTTCCTCCTTCGGCTGCTGAACAGCAGCCACTCTCAGCTCTTGCCCTGGGAACCTCTCCACAGGGCCGCCACAAGAACACAGCTGGCTTCGCCCACACAGGGGCCCTTGAAGGTGGTGAAGCTGGTCGACAGTGACCTGTCATGCAAGCTTCCAGAGTCACCTGCGAATGCAGAACATATTTCCTTCTATTTTATTTTATTTTTATTTATTTATTCTTTTTTGGCAGTACCGGGGATTGAACCCAGGGGCATTCTACCTCCGGGCTCCACCCCCAGCCCTATTTTTTATCCTTTATTTTGAAACCGGGTCTCACTAAGTTGCAGAGGGCCTCACTAAGTAGCTGAGGCTGGCTGCGAACCCGGATCTCCGGTCTCAGCCTCCCAAGTACTGGGATTACAAGTGTGCGCCACCACACCCAGCTGCAGAACACATTTAAAAAGTTACAGCTCCTGCCAGCTAGTGCCAAGTTCAAACAATAAGAAAATAACATGAAACCATACAGTTGGTAGAGACTACACTACTCACTGTTAATGGTTCCAGGATGAACTCATCTTTTGAAATTCTAGAGTAGAGCCAGGCATGGTGGCACACGCTTGTAATCCCAGTAACTTGGGAGGCTGAGACAGGAGGATTGCAGGTTTGAGGACAGCCTCAGCAAGTAGTGATACTCTCAGCAACCTAGTGAGACCCTGTTTCAAAATAAAAATAAAAAATAGGGCTGTGGGTGTAGCTCGGAGGTAGAATGCCCCTGGGTTCAATCCCCAGTATCAAAAGAAAGAAAAAAGAAGAAAGAAAGAAAGAAAGAAAGAAAGAAAGAAAGAAAGAAAGAAAGAAGAGAAAAGCTTGAGTCAATTTTTTTTGAGGTACTAGGGATTGAAGCTAGGGGCATTCTACCTCTGAACTACACCCCCAGCCCTATTTTTATTCTTTATTTTGAAACAGGGTCTCACTAAGTTCCAGAGGGCCTCACTAAGTAGCTGAGGCTGGCCGTAAACCTGCGATCTTCCTGTCTCAGCCTCCCAAGTACTGGGATTACAAGCATGTGCCACCATGCCCAGCCGAGTCAAAATATTTTTAATGCTCCACAAACCCAAATACTCCATTAATATAAAATTATGTCCTACACATTCATGTAACAGTTCACCTGCACATCTTAAATTCCTTTGGAATAAATGTAGACTTTCAATAAAAATGTAAAGCGGCAAATAAAACTGCAGGTCATCCATCTTTAAACATCGTTTGTAGCTGGGCATGGTGGTGTAGGCCTGTAATCCCAGTCCTTGAGAGGCTGAAACAGGAGGATCACGGGTTTGAGGACAGCCTCAGCAACTTAGCAAGACCCTCGGCAATCTAGTGAGACCCTGTTTCAAAAATAAAATAGGGCTGGGGGTGTAGCTCAGAGGTAGAATGCCCCTGGGTTCAATCCCTGGTACCGCAAAAAAAAAAAAAATCATTTGCTAATAAAATCTAATGAAAACCAAACTCCAGTACTGGGGGGAGGGGTATGAGTGGTGTCCCTTTAAAGTGACAGCAGCCATTCAGCTTCCTGCTGACATGTGCCGACACATGCTGTCAACACATCACCCGATTTTTTTTCAAGGAAAAGAAGAAATTCATATTCAAATATAAACTGTCCTAACTGTTGGCTCCATTAAAAATATACAAAAACAACTGTGCTGCCCAATCAAGATGGGGTTGTGGGCTGGCTTCCACCCCACAGCTCCCAACTCTGGTCGTACTTAATGAAGCCTATTCCACAAAAAGAACATGAAGTATCAAAGAGAATGTTCCAGCCTGAAAACAACCCGGCTTAATAAATTTTAAAAGTTAAATAAGCTGTGTAGCACCCGTTCTGCAGATTGTTTCCCGGGCTAAAACAATTGTTAATAAAGCCCATGATATTAACATGGAGAATTCATATTAAAAAAGAAAATAGCAAAACTATGGAGACCGGAGAGAGCTCGGTGGTTGCCAGGGCTTGGGGGAGGGAGGAGTGGATAAATAGGCAGAACGTGGAGATTGTTTTAGGGCAGTGGCACGATTCTGTAGGGAGGGTGGAGAGGATCAAAGTTCATTCTATGCATGTATGAAAATGTCACAGAGAAGCCCATTATTGTGTATAATTAATATGTGCTAATAATTATAATAAAATCTATTCTGTATGATACCATAAGGCCGAATACGTGCTACTAACCATTTGATAAGACCCACAGAAGCCTGGTGCAGCGTTAGACACCTGTAATTCCAGTACTGGGGAGGCTGAGACAGGAGAATCGCAGTTCAAGGCCAGCCTCAGCAACTTAAGAGAGACCCTCAGCAACTTAGCAAGACCCTGTTTCAAGATAAAAAATAAAAAGGGCTGGGGGTTTGGCTCAGAGATAAAATACCCCTGGGTTCAATCCCCAGTATAAAATAAAATACCCATAGACTATACCATACCAAGAGCAAGTCCAAGAGTGAGCTATGAACTCTGGGAAACAACCATGTGTTCCTGCAGATTCTATAAGTGTAACTTGCTGATGGTGGATGTTCATAATGGTGGAGGCTGTGTCCCGGGGAAGGCAGAAGGCACGTGGACTTCTCTGTACTTTTCACTCAATTTTGCTGTGAACCTAAAACTGCTCTTTAAAAAACAAAATCACATCTATTTAAAAACAGGAAACACAATTCTTTAAGCAGCAGATTCCACACGTATGGTAAACCAGAACAGAGAAAATTCTACCAATCGATGCTGATGGAGAAAAATACATTTAGACCCTACCAAGCGCCTGTGAGCAGCGAGGCTCTGTGAAAATCCTTCTCTCGCTCTATTTCCCACATCTTTGGTGAGCGGGTCCCACGGGTCGCCTGCACTTTGCTGGCTCGTGCGGGACCATGAAATGACCGTGGGGCCATGAAATGACCTTGGGACCCGCAGCTGAGCAGAGCCTCCTCCTCCACAGGAAAGATTCCCATTGTTCCAGAACCTTTAGAAACGTTTGTCAAGGAGGTAGGGGGGAGGGTCGGTCACAGGGCGCAAAGTCACAGTGAACCAGGAGTAAGCCGCTTGGGGGTACTGTCGCCTAGTTGGGTGACTAGAGATAACAATAACGTACCACACAGGGGTTTTTTGGGTTTTGTTTCATTTTTTGGTACTGGGGATGGATCCCAGGGGCATTCTACCTCTGAGCTACACCCCCCAGCCCTTTTATTTATTTATTTATTTATTTATTTTTATTTTGAAACAGGGTCTTGCTAGGTTGCTGAGAGTCTCACTATGTGGCTAAGGCTGTCCTCAAACCTGCAATCCTCCCGTCTCAGCCTCCCAAGGACTGGGATTACAGGTGTGCGCTACCATGCCTGGCATTACTGTATGGTTTTGAAAAGCTAGAAGAAAGGATTCTGAAAGTTTTCACCATAAAGAGATGGTAAGTGTTTAAACAGATGGATACGTTTCACCAGATTTAAAATGTATACATGTATGGAAACATCATGTGCTCCCCCGTTAATATGTGCAATTTTTACTTCGCGTGCGAGTTTTAAAATAACTTGAAACATGTTTGTCAAAACATTAAAAGCTGTCTTATTGTTGCATATAAATGCATAGAAGAGAAGCAAAACTAATATTTATTAAATACGCTATAACTTAACACATAAGAAACATTAGGAATTAAAGTGTTTACTTCTTTGAGAAAAACCTATCAGGAACAGTTTAATCGCGTTCTTCTTCCTCTCGTTGTAGGAAGGATGAAGGGGCCTCTCTCCCTGCCTGTGAGTGGTCGTGCTTCCTCCTGAGCGTGCATCTGCCTCCAATGTTTTGACTTTCGTGCTGCAGGTGTTGTGAAAAGTATCGGTGAGTTCCCCTAATAAGAAGTTCATTGCTCCTGGACACCTTTGTCCTCTTCAACACGTCCCTCTTTTATTATTATTTTTTTTTACGGTACCAGGGATTGAACCCAGGGGCTTCTACCTCCGAGATACCCCCCCCCAGCCCTATTTTTTATTCTTTTTTTTTGGTGTGTGGTACCGGGGATTGAACCCAGGGGCGTTCTACCTCCGAGCTACACCCCGGCCCTATTTTTTATACTTTATTTTGAAAACGGGTCTCAAGAAGTTGCGGAGGGCCTCACTAAGGAGAGAGAGAGAGACAGACAGACAGGGAGAGAGAGAGAGAGAGAGAGAGCGAGCTGAGGCTGGCCGCGACCCCAGATCCTCCGGTCTCCGCCTCCCAAAGTACTGGGATTACAAGCGTGCGCCACCACGCCCGGCTATTTTTTATTCTTTATTTTGAAACAGGGTCTCACTAAGTTGGGGTGGGCCTCACTAAGTAGCTGAGGCTGGCCGCGAACCTGCGATCCTCCTGTCTCAGCCTCCCAGGTACTGGGACTACAAGTGTGCCCCACCACACCCAGCTTTATTCATTATTTTGAAACAGGGCCTCACTAAGTTGCGGAGAGCTTCACTAAGTAGCTGAGGCTGGCTGCGAACCCAGATCCTCCGGTCTCAGCCTCCCAAGTACTGGGATGACAAGTGTGCGCCACCATGCCCGGCAGTGCTCAGTTTTATAAAACATCAGGCGGGTTAAGCGCTGAGCATCAAGGAGGTTGCACAGTCATGCTTTGCTGTCTGTGTGGACGGAACACTGATGCTCAGTGGCCAGTCCCTGACAGACTTTGGAGAAGCGAAGGGATTGGTCACCAGCCGCAGCACGCACCTGTTACTTACACAGGGATCTGTGTACTAACGAGCTAGCCCTGAAGTTTGTGCATTATGCAGTTGTTGGTTAATATAGCACGGGTGCCTAAAAATTGAAACATATGATGGGGGACTAGAGTTATTTAACTGAAACATAGTAACTGAAATTTGCACATTTTGGAATTGTGCAACAGTGGTACTTAAATATTGGAAAATAAATTCATTATAAAGCAATATAATTCCTTGCTTCTTTTTTATTTCTTTCTCTTTATTTTCCTTTTTGGTCATAAGCAAATGCAAAGACTAAAGATAGTCTATTGAAGAAGATATACTGCTGGTAGAGCTCGGTTGATTTATGGCCCTGGAGACCTCATGGAACATTTTGTAATGCTATTTTGTTCTGACTCCCTGTGAATACGTACATCTGGAGACATATATATTTATGGAAAATGCTAAATATTTTTTCTCTCCTACCTTATGTCTAAGTAGGTCATGTTGGCGGTCATGTTGAGTAGTTATTACATTTAAGCCAATGTATTTCCAGGCGCGTGTTGAATGTGGCTGTAGGTTGCACGTGGGTACGGCAGCAACTGTCCCCACCTCGAAGTCCTTTATATATGGCTGTTCTCTGAGAAACTAGAACATCGCGGAGCAGGGCAGAGCGACGCAAAGTCAACGCGAAGTTTCAAAAGCCATCTGGCTTCCCGAATAGATGCACAGTGGAGAAATTCAATCATTTGAAGTGATTTTTACAATCATAGCAAATAAGCCACTGAGCAGTAGAAAAGAAATCCTTAATAGGATAAACATCGTTTGTACAGAAAACAGCATTTGTGTGTGTGTGTGTGTGTGTGTGTGTGTGTGTGTGTGTGTGTGGTACCCAGGGACAGTCTACCTCTGAGCTACACTCCCAGCCCTATTTTATTTTTTTAGTTTGTAACAAGGTCTCCCTAAGTTGCCGAGGACCTCGCTAAGTTGCTGAGGCTGGTCTCAAACCTGTGATCCTCCTGTCTTAATCTCCCAAGTACCGGGATGACAGGCGTGCACCACCATGCCTCGTTAGCAAACACCATTTTTAATGCTGTCTTTGTCTGCCCAGGCTGCTAAAACAAACTACCATAGACGGGGTCACTTCAAAGCAACAAACATATAGTTCTCACAATTCCGGAGGCTGAAAAGTACAAAATGGAGGGACTGACAGGTTGGTGCCTGGTGAGGGCGACTTCTAGGTTCATAGATAGCTAACTTCTCCCTTGTCCTCACAGAGTGGGAGGGTTAAAGGGACTCTTGGGGTCTCATTGATGAGGGCACTGATCTAATTCTTGAGGGCTCTGCCCTCATGACCGAATCACTTACCCCAGTCCCCACCTCCTGATACCAGCACATCATGGGCGACGATTGCAATATATACATTTGGAAAGGACATACATATTCAGTCTATTGTAATTATGAAAACTTAGAAGAATACGCCATCAAACCTAGCAATTAAACGAGCGATTTTACAATACTATTTAGAAGGTCCCAGCCAAGACATTAAGAAAAAAAGAGCCAATAGGAGGCATTAAGAATTTGAAAGGAGGTAAATGTATCAAAATCCACAGCTGAAAAGCATCAATGAGGAAAACAGAGTCAACTCATGATTACAACTACGGGGGATGCTTCTTAAATCTGATAGCCGTAAGGTAGGCGTTTGAGCAGGGCATGGTGGAGCATGTCTGTAATCCCAGTGCTTGGGAGGCTGAGACAGGAGGATCACAGGTTTGAGGCCAGCCTCAGAAACTTAGTGAGGCCTTCTGCAACTTAGTGAGACCCTGTTTCAAAACAAAAAATAAAATAGGGCTAGGAGTGTTAGCTCAGAGGCAGAATGCCCTTGGGTTCAAACCCCAGTACCACCACACACACACACACACACACACACCCCAAAAAAAGGGCATTTAAAGTGTCCTAGACACTAGAAGTAATCAATTAGAAAGTGCAAAGATATATCAATATGATTTCAAAACCAGCAAAGACAGAAGGAACCAGATTGAAGGCGCTAACACAGAGAAGTAGGTACGTACGTACCTAGGGGACAAGCTAAACTGTGAATTCAGGGACAATGCCAAACACCGAGGACAGTGTCAGCAAGGCCTGGGCAATTAGTCTTGCGACATGAACGTCAAAGCTGTGGAACCAGTTAGTCTGTGAAGTCATTACGTTTACTAACTCAGTAACACAAATAACATAGCGAAATAACTAAATGTATAACTAAAGTACATATCTACAGACATAACTAGATCATCCGGGTTCACCCCAGTCCCCAAGATGTTATTAATTTGCTCCGTGTCCTTTGTTGAGCAGTCCTTGGAAGCTCAAAGCCACCCTGCAATGTGTTAAGTTCCACCCATATTGGTCCACAAACTGACTCAGGGTTCATTTTATTTTGTTTTGTTTTGTTTTTGTGGTACCGGGGATTGAACCCAGGCGCATTCTACCTCCGAGCTACACCCCTGGCCCTATTTTTTACTCTTTATTTGGAAACAGGGTCTCATTAAGTTGCAGAGGGCCTCACTAAGTAGCTGAGGCTGGCCGCGAACCCGGATCCCGCAGTCTCAGCCTCCCAAGTCCTGGGATTACAAGCGTGCGCCACCACGCCCGGCTTGACTCGGTGTTTTTAAGCCCCATAGAGAAGGGTCACATCTTCCAGGAAGGGTACCTTCTTTGGGGCCCAAGGAGGCAAGAGCCAGGTGCTGACGGATCCCTCCTGGGTGGCTGGCTGAAAATCCCTTTGAGAGATTCCAATCCTTTGAGCCGTATCCCCCAGCCCAGAAGCTACGCGTTCAAGGAAATGTCACGCAACATCTCCATGAATCTCCATCTTCCTCCAGAAGCCTGTCCCAGAATCCTTCCTCTGCAGGACATGGCTCAGCTCGTCCTAGATGCACAGCGCTTCCTACAGAGGTGCAGACAGCAGACGCCCCGCCCACGGGCTTCCTGGGATTGTATCTCAGGCTGGTCCTTAATCAGCGACGTGACCTTGGTTACATTACTGAAACGATGTGGGCCTCAGTTTTATCATTTGCAATGGGGATCATAATTCCTATCTCGTGGGGTAAGTATAAGGTTAAAATGGGACAAGGTAGGGAAGGCCGTTGGCATGGCTACTATCGCCTAACAAGTGATGGATAAATGTTGGTTATAATGGTTTTATTATTAACTCTTTGCATGACTGCTTGCTCTTTTTTATTTTTTTCTTTTTGGATGGAACCCAGGGGCCTTCTATCTCCGAGCTACATCCCAACCTTTTTGATTTTTTTGTTTTGAAACAGGGTCTCACTAGGTTGCTGAGAGTCTCACTACTTTGCTGAGGCTGTCTTCCAACCTGCAATCCTCCTGTCTTGGCCTCCCTAGGACTGGGATTACAGGCATGCGCCACCATGCCCGGCTTGCTTCGTCTTTTCATTTTTATTTTGTTTTAGCCTTTTCAGATAAATACCTTTCATAATTCATATCAGAGTTTCTGAACCTCGGCACTGTTGACATACAGGGTCAGATAATTCTTTGTTGTGGGGGGCTGTCCTGGGATTTGGGGGATGATTCAGCAGCAGCCCTACCCTCTTCCCACCAGATTCTAGAAGCTTCCCTAACTGTGTGTGTGTGTGTGTGTGTGTGTGTGTGTGTATTGTACTGCGGATTGAACCCAGGGCCAAGTTACACCCCCAGCCCTTTTTATGTTTTTGTTTTGAAATATGGTCTTCCTAAGTTGCTGAGAGTCTCACTCCTTACTGAGGCTGGCCTCGAACCTGTGATCCTCCTGTGTCTTGAGTCGGGCGTGGTGGCGCCCGCTTGTAATCCCAGTACTTGGGAGGCTGAGACCAGAGGATCCAGGTTCGCGGCCAGCCTCAGCTACTTAGCGAGGCCCCTCTGCAACACAGTAAGACCCTGTCTCCAAATAAAGAATAAAAAATAGGGCTGGGGTGGAGCTCGGAGGTAGAATGCCCCTGGGTTCAATCCCCAGTACCGCAAAAAAAACCCCAGCCCTGGTCCTAAAGTGTGTCGTCTGTGGATGAGAGCGGCAGCCCTCCCCTTGGATGGCGGCAGTGGAAATGTGTCACTTCATGGCTGGTGTTGGGCATGTGAGTTTGCTGAGCGTTTTTCATACATCAGGCTAAATTATTTACCTGTCTTCTCTCCTGTTGACTCGCAACAATCTTCTGAGGTAGCAACAATTAGGGTCCCCCCTCTATAGATGAGGAAACCGAGGACTCCCGAGGTGGACCGTCCACCCCGAGGCTGCACGGCTCTAAGTGAGGGTTTAAAGCCCTGTGGTCAGTCTCAGTGCATCTCAAGGCCCGAGGCTCTGGCTCCTGTACTGCCCTGCAGGCTGCCACGAGATGGGATGGTCGGGGGGCCAAATTTACCCCATTCCCATGTGTTCCAGCCAGAGCTGAGCAGATTAGCAATGCTTACATCCTGTGGCTCTATTTAGTCTAGCATTTAATTTTATCTCATTAATATGGCACTTTGCAATTGAATGGGGTCCCTAACATGTTCCCGGTGTCACTGAAGGCCATCAGGGTGGACAGAAGGCAGGGAAAATCTTAGTGGTCCCCTGCATATCAGTTCACCCTCACAATGGTTTATAGCAACCCAGAGAAGAAGCTTTACTGAATAACTCCTAGGTGCTGCTGTGTAGGCCAGGTATGCCCCGGGAAATTACTTACACTGGCTTCTTTTTTGTTTTAATCTTTCAAGATTGGCATCGTTGTGTTCATTGTTCGGAGAGCAAGCCGAGGCAAGTCAGCTATCAAGAGAAGGAGCTAAAACCCAAGGAAAACTAGAGTTCACCCCAAAGTCTAAGCTTTGTGTCCATCCGATCGCAACAAACACATTTAGACCAAGAATCCTATCCTCTGACATCTTTTTGATGTCTCTGCAATTTTGTTTGTTTTTTTGTTTTTTGTTTTTTGTTTTTTGCGGTACCAAGGATTGAATGCAGGGGTGTTCTACCTCCGCGCTACACCCCCGGCCCTATTTTTTATACTTTATTTTGAAACCGGGTCTCACGAAGTTGCGGAGGGCCTCACTAAGTAGAGAGAGAGAGAAAGAGAGAGAGAGGGAGAGAGAGAGAGCTGAGGCTGGCTGCAAACCCGGATCCTCCGGTCTCCGCCTCCCAAAGTACTGGGATTACAAGCGTGCGCCACCACGCCGGGCTTGTTTGTTTTTTGCTTTGTTTTGTTTTATATTGTTTTGTTGCCATGTGTGACCTATTAGCACACTAGGCTGGAACATGGGGCTAAGGATGCCAAGGTCGGGGGTCCAGTTCCCTCCTCCCACCATCGCAAGCTGCAGCCTGGACCACGGCTGCTCCCCTCCCAGGAGCATCGTATGGCTCCTAAGTACAGTTGAGAAAGTCTTGCTAAATCACTGAAAACCCATCCGCACTGTTGGAACCGCTCGGAACACATGCCACACTGACAGAGTGACTGCAGACATAAATTAAAAACGAACATTGTTATTAGCCGAATAAATTAACAATTTTTGCTTACATTCTATAAATTTTAAATGCGGTCTTCCTGGCTCCATGGCACTGTGACTTTATTTTTTTTAATCCAACTACATTAAGAGAGACTCTAAAAATTTCAAGATGTTGAATGACATGTACGGCAGTACCTCAATTACTTAAACTCATCAGGAAATGAGTTATTTTGTATATGTAAATTACGCTCACATAATGGAAGTGTCTCTTAGCACCGAGATATTATATATTAGAAATGTTGATGAAAATCTTCCTAAATGGAATTCACATTTTTTTTTTGCCTTCTCAGATAAGAGAGATGGGGCATAATTTTCCTAGATATCTATTACTTATAAGATTTAAACACAGTGATTTTTTTAAACATTGGAAATAAAGGTGTGGACAAAGATATAGGATGCCGAAAGGTCAATACTAATAGAAGACAAAGTAGAATTTAAGGTTCACGTAATAATAGGATAAAGAAGAATATAATGATAATAAAAGATCTATTGTCCAAAGGAAATAACATAATCATAATCCTATGTGTGTCAAATAATGTAATATCTTGGCTGAGTGCCAGTGTTTGGGCCATTTTGCTCTTCCTTAAAAAAGCCAAAGTAGTTCTAAACTTGGGGTTTTTGTGGCTAAAGTTTCCTCTGCCAAAAACTCACATCCTACAAGTTTATATACTCACCTTATCCTATTCACTGTCCAAATACCCCCACACCTCAGTAAAGACTGATCATTTCTATGTCATTTGTCACCGCTAACCCTCAGACTTATAGCTGTTCCATAACTGATCCCCAATACCTAGGACATCTTGTTGTCATGGGGGAAATTAAAGATACTCAGAGCCCCAAACCCACCTACTAAATTTTATTAGGTGCCCAGGTAGTGTCTACCAACCTCAGAATCCTCTGAGCAACTACACTCTCTGTTACTACCCAAGAGTTTTTATTCAAGTAAGATTACATTAACAGGGTCCAGGTATTAGGGCCCAAAACCCCATACAAAAAGAAGCTCATAGGCTCTCTCTTAGCTCCTTTCCTTAATAACCAATCTTGATCCAGACCATTAGGTTCTTACCACCTTAAGGGTAAGAAAAGTCACACAAGAATGAATGCAATGAAAAAAAAAGATGATTTCTTTCTGTATTCATTTCCTGCAGCTGCTATAACAATTTACCACCAGCTTGGTAGCTTTTTTTTTTCTTTTGGTACTGGGGATTGAACCCAGGGGCATTCTACCTCTGAGCTCCAACCCCAGGCCTATTTTTTATTCTTTATCTTGAAACAGGGGCTCATTAAGTTGCGGAGGGCCTCACTAAGTAGCTGAGGCTGGCCGCGAACCCAGGTCCTCCGGTCTCAGACTCCCAAGTACTGGGATTACAAGCGTGCGCCACCACGCCTGGCTCAGCTTGGTAGCTTAAACCAACATAAATGTATTCTCTCCCAGTTCTGGAGAACAAAATCCTGCAATGGCGGCATGGGCAGGGCCTCTCTCCCTGCCCGAGGGGAGAAGGCATTTCTTACGTCTTCTACCTTCTGGTGGCTGCGACAATTCCATGATCCATGGCCACATAACTTCAACCTGGGCCGTCTTTTACCTCGCCACCTGTGTGAGTGTGTGGGTGTAGACATGTCAGTCTCTCTCTCTCTCTCTCTCTCCCTCTCTCTCCCTCCCTCTCTCTGGGGCAATTGTGATCTCATTTAGGGCCTCCCTGAGTAACCCCAGATGATTTTCCCATCTTAAGATCTTCAACTTAACCACATCTATAAAGGGCCTGTTTCCCAACAAGATAACATGGCCAGGTGCCGGGTGTTAGGGCCCAGGATCTTGGGAGCAACTACGCTAATCTGCCTTAATGAAACACCACAGACTGTGGCTTAAACATCAAGTGTATTTTCTGGAAAATGTGGTTCAAGATGAAGGTTGCAGCAGGCTCCATGTCTGGTGAGGGCTCTCCTCCCGGCTCACAAATGGCCGCCTTCTTGCTCTGTCCACACATGGCAGAAAAAGAGAGCCCTTACAAGGACGCCAGCCCCACCAGACTAAGCCTCTAACTTAGACCTCACTAACCCTTGTGACCTCTTTTAACCTCTGTCACCTCCTCACAGGCCCTTTCTCCAAATACAGTCACAATGGACTGGGAATGGATCCAACCTATGATCCGGCTCTACCACTCCTGGGTATCTTTCCAAAGGGGCCGAAATCAGAGAACTACAGTAATCTAGGCATACCCATGTTCACAGCAGCACAATTCACAATAGCCAAATTATGGAACCAACCTAGGGGTCCATCAACAGACGAATGGATTACAAAGTTATGGGATAGACACACCATTCTACTGGAATTCTACTCAGCAATAAAGAAGATCAAAATTATGTCATTTGCAAGAAAATGGAAGGACCTGGAGAACATGATGTTAAGTGAGATCAGCCAGTCACAGAAAGGGAAGGGTCATATATTTTCTCTCATATGCGGAAGCTAGGGAGTAACTGGGATCCCAGAGGGACTCCAGATAATGGAGGAGAAGCCTCAGGGGAGCCAGGGAGGTGGGCTAGGGGAAGGGGAGGGGGAAGGCTGAGGTTCAATTACTACTATCAACTAGGTGTACACATGTGAAAATACCAATGGCAATCTCAGTACTCGGTATGGGGAAGTGGGAAAAGGGGAAGGGGGGGCACCGAGTGCTGTGTGCATGATGTGAGAGTATAATGCACCAATTAATAAAGCATATTAGAAAAAACAGTCACATTGGGCCGGGCGTGGTGGCGCACGCTTGTAATCCCAGTACTTGGGGAGGTGGAGACGGGAGGATCCGGGTTCGCAGCTAGCCTCAGCTCGCGCTTGCGCTCTCTCTCTCTTTCTCTCTCTCTCTGTCTCTCTCTCTCTGTCTCTCTCTCTACCTAGTGAGGACCTCTGCAACTTCATGAGACCCGGTTTCAAAATAAAGTATAAAAAAAAATAGGGCCGGGGGTGTAGCGCGGAGGTAGAACGCCCCTGGGTTCAATCCCCGGTACCGCAAAAAAAAAAAAAAAACAAACAAACCAGTCACATTGGCAGCTAAGGCCTCAATGTATTAATGTGGGGGGACACGATTCAGATTCAGTCCGGGACACAGGACACTTTCCAACCCCAAGTGCATAGATTGCATCTCTTTTCCTTTGAGCTCTGCTATCAAAATGGTCTTCTGGGTTTTCCCATGGGAGGAAGCTCTTCACCCCGCGGTAGACTCTCCCAAGTCCACCCATGTACAGTGGGCCTGTGGCATTCTTTGTGAGAGAAACAATAGAAAGAAATAAAACAAACAGGCATCCTAAAAATGTTAGTACTAACGGATAGAATATGTTTACTTTTTTTTCCCGCCATTTGCTTCTCCTGTGTGTGGGGTACTGGGGATGGAATCCAGGGGCATTCTACCTCTGAGCTACACTCCCAGCCCAATTTTATTTTTTATTTTGAAACAAAGTCTCACTGAGTTGCTGAGGCTGGCCTTGAACCTGCGATCCTCCTGTCTCAGCCTCCCAAGTATTGGGATTACAGGCTTGCGCCACCACACCCGGCTTGCTTTTCCTTTTTTTTTTATGTTATTATGAACTTTAATTATTATTTCTAGTATTTAATTTTATAGTAATGATGCTTTTTTTAATGTGCTTTTATTGGTGCATTGGAGTCTTACATTGCAATGAATATCTATTTGATGTTAACATACATGCACACAGCTCTTAGTGCCCCCCCCGCC
>PVJS01015043.1:0-39471 GCA_004027185.1 Glis glis | reverse complement strand
CTCTCTCTCTCTCTACTTAGTGAGGACCTCCTCAACTTCGTGAGACCCGGTTTCAAAATAAAGTATAAAAAATAGGGCCGGGGGCGTAGCGCGGAGGTAAAACGCCCCTGCGTTCAATCCCCGGTACTGCAAAAAAAAAAATAAGCCCCCCCCCCGATATTCAGAGGATGGACAGGTAATTACTCAAAATGTTTCTAATTGATTTATTTCCCTTTGAGAGTTGGTGTGATCATATGATTTATTTATTCTTTATTTATTTATTATGTTTCTTCCCCTCCTCTTCCACATCTGAACAAGTTGATAAGAAAGCCCACTGCTAGTTGCTTTGGCACTGTACAATGTTCAAGCCACACCTGCCCCAGCATGGAAACTAACCCTGTCCCCAACCACAGTAGAGACCAGTCACTTGCCTCTTCATTTGATCAAGCCACAGAAATCAGTTCTGGATCACCTGAGGTACTGCCCTACTCTTCTCAGAAAATCTCACCATGTGAGTGATATATTTTTCATACCCTCTTGGTGTGTGTGGAGGTCATTCATGTTGACATAAGACCATCACTTGGAAACAGGGCTCTACCATCTCCTCATGGTGACTACAAGAGCTGTTCTTTTGGAGAATCCTAACATAAACCCCACCAAAATCACATTATGTTATTATGAGACACTTTGTTTATATTTTATGTAAAAATAAAGGATACCATTAATATTTTAAAATTATTTCTACCCTAACCTATGCAGAACTTTACACAATTGTTGTTAATTTCTCATTGAAAATGTTTAGTTTTCACTTAGATTTTTTAGACTCTAAGATTAATATAAAAAATGTGTGAGTTAATGTCTTTGTAATATAAATGTGAAATTATAAGATGTGTGCTACATTCTTGGAATTAGAATCATTTCTAATTATTTCACACTTTGTTGTTAATCAACATTTTTTTGATGAAGCAGTACTCAGTATAAAACTATGTAATCTAAACATTTGTTAAGAAATACAAGATAATTATTTCTTAAAAAGTAAACTGTGGTTAAAAAGATATCATGTGAACATAATATTCAGGAATTTATTATTGGAAGAAGAAAAGGTTGTCAAGATGTGATTTGAACTTCAATGTAACCACTTTGCTACAATTACACCTAATGGTTATGAACTTCATTATAATAATTTCAACTAAATAATGCAGTCATACAATTGAAAAATAGTCATTCATCTTTACCTATGATTACTAAAAGACTTCAGAGTAAGACTTTTAAGAAATGAATTAAATCTAAATTGTGTTGATTACCATTTATTACTGTAGGCAGTAAAATAGCAACATATATGTATTAGAGTTCACTAGAGTAACAGAACTGATAGAGGAACCAGCAGCTGGTCAAGCAGTCTGTCCAAGAGATGGAGTTTCAGAATCAGAACGAACACTAATGCAGTCCCAGTCCAAGATGAAAAGGCCAGGAACCTCTCCAGAGAAATGATGGTGAAAGTCCAGTTAGAAGAGCTGAAGGCTGATCTCCCAGGTGAGAGCAGACATGCTTTAATCAGGAAGAACCACACATATATCATACAACAGTCTCCTTTCTTTTTTTTTTTTTTGTGGTACTGGGGATTGAACCCAGGGGCATTTTACCTCCGAGCTACACCCCCAGCCCTATTTTTTATTCTTTATTTTGAAACACGGTCTCACTAAGTTGCAGAGGGCCTCACTAAGTAGCTGAGGCTGGCTGTGAACGTGTGACCCTCCTATCTCAGTCTCCCAAGTACTGGGATTACAAGCATGCACCACCATGTCCAGCTCAACTTTCTCCTTTTTATCCAGGTCCTGCACCTATCATAAAAGTGGTGCCCACATTCAGGGCAGGACTTCCCGTTCAATCTGCTGTTACATAAGCCAATCATCGCATCAACATGTCCATAGTCACATGATCTGAGGTGTTTCATAATCCAGTCAAGTTGACAATCCATATTAACCATCACAATATATTTCAGTCCATATACTGGTGCTGAGTATAAGCTTTTATTTATTTTGAAGGGAATGAGCTTTGTAGAGATAAAAGGAGTACACTTTAGTCATTTTCATGTGCATTACTGTGGAAGTTGTTGGAAGAATGTTTTTTTTTAAATGTGGAAGATGCTTAGCATCTATTAAATTGATTAATACCTGAACAAGGATCAAGGTCAGTGTTGTTTGATTTGTGTCCTATAAACTTATAGTAATTGTAGTCCTGACTACAATTACTATATTTTGTATATTATATATTGCAACAACATACCAAACTATTTCCTTTATTCTGATTCAGATTTGTACCATTAAGACATATATTGTTCACTTTGTAAACTGTATTAAATCATTCAGCTGGACATTTAGCAGATGTTATTGAGATGTATAATTACAATGCACCAAAAATAAAAATAAAAAATAAAGCAAAAGGCATTATTAGAGATGAGGAGTTTCACTTCATAATGATATAAAAATAAAATATTTTTTTATGCACCTATAAACAGGGTCAAAATATATTATGCAATACATGTATAGAATTATCAAGAGAGTTTTATGAGTGCCTTATCACAGTGACAATGTCTACTTACTGACTCATTAAGTAGACAAAAACAGAGCTGATATCACATAGATACTATTTTATGACAAAAATACAACTAATTTAGAAATAAGTTTTAATTGGTATACAATTTTATGTATGTTAAAAACCATAAAACAAAATAATTTAAAAAATACATAGAACCATGTGATAGTGAATATATATGTTATCATTGGTGGGTTGAATTTTAGGGATATAAATAACATAGAATGCTTACTTTCTTTTTTATTTTATTTTATTTATTTGTATATTTGGGGGGTATTGGGATTGTACTCAGGGGCATTCTACCTCTGAGATACACCCCCAGCCCTATTTTATTTTTTATTTTGAAATAGGCTGGCTGCGAACCTGCAATCTTCCTGTCTCAGTCTCCTGAGTACTGGGATTACGGATTACATGTGTGCACCACCATGACCTGCTGGGATGCTTATTCCTACAAGGAAAAAAGTTTGGTATTAACAAGTTAAGTTTCTGTTAAGGCAATAATAACAAATAATAAAGCAAAACCAAGTAGCAGGAAATAAATGATAAAAGTTTCATTTACTGAATGAAGATAACTTTTTCTAACTCATAAGGTTTTTTTAAGATTAAATGAACTATTGTAATATTTAGGAAAGTAGCTGGTATGAGAATTGCTTGGCAAATTTTTTATAATATGAATTTAAATTAAAAGTAAATAAGCAAATATACTTAAAATACATATAACATACCATTTATTTTTAAACTATTATTTTTATGCACTTTTATTGGTGCATCATAATCTCACATCATAATGTAGTCCAGAAGGATAGTGACATACGTGTACACAACAGTTGGTGAGCTTTCCCCAAGTTTTCATTAGGTGGAAACAAACTTAAAAATGTGTGTTGGAGCCGGGCGTGGTGGCACATGCTTGTAATCCCAGTACTTTGGGAGGCCGAGACCGGAGGATCCGGGTTTGCGGCCAGCCTCAGCTCTCTCGCTCTTTCTCTCTCTCCCTGTCTCTCTCTCTCTCTCTCTCTCTCTCTACCTAGTGAGGCTGTCCGCAACTTCATGAGACCCGGTTTCAAAATAAAGTATAAAAAATAGGGCCGGGGGTATAGCGCGGAGGTAGAACGCCCCTGGGTGCAATCCCTAGTACCACAAAAAAACAACAACAACAACAAAAATGTGTGTTGGTAGCTAGCTCTGATTAAATGTTGGATGTACAAAAAAGAATAATTGGGGGATAAATAAGTATCAGGAAAGGAAGAGTAAAGTATGAAGACTGAGTACCCAGGATTTTGTTCTTGGAACTTTCTTCTTAAAACAGTCTTATAATGTAAAAGATATTATCTCATTTTGCAGTAGTAAAAAGTGATATTGGATCAGTTAGCTCAAGATAATAAATTACAAAAGTAATAAAGTTGAAGAATTAAAACCTACATATTCTATATCCATGCTTAATAATCATGCCAAAACTTCACAGTACAAGTATAAACAGACAAAAACAAAAGGAATTTTAAATATAGGTTAGAAACATCAATAGAAATTAGGATAAATTTTCTCTAAAAAATATACAGAGCTCATTCCATTGAAAGCAAACATACAAAACAAAAGCAATAGCATTTCAGGAATGATGATAACCCCCAGCTATTCAAAATAGCACTCATTTCCCACTAAAAGCAGCCAGAGTTATTTAGAAACTCAGTTTATTCCAAGTCTAGGTGGTGATATAAAGAATGAGTTTGATTGATATGGTAGAAAACAAATGAGCTTTCAAACTAATGGCTTCCCAATGAAAGACACTGGAAGTTCCACAAGAGATAGGGGAATAATATGAGCAGCAAAAAGATTGTTATGTGTATATGTGCAGTGTGTGTGTGTGTGTGTGTGTGTGTGTGTACATGTAGCATAAAGTCATAATTTTCAAAAGGGAAAAAGTCGTATATTTAGAGAGAGACAATTAATATATGTGAAAAATTTAAAACAAAATTTTCAGGATGCATTTTTATTGTTCTCATGCTTAAATGCATCTATTCTCACTTTCCATGGATAAAGGTTTCCTTTTGGCAACTATCTGCATGAAATTTGTACATATACTTTCATAATACCCTACTTGTTTTACTTTATTTGTACATATACTTTCATAATACCCTACTTGTTTTACTTTACTTTAAATATATGGTTCCTGAACCATGGGCTGGATATTTTTTTGCCGTATTGTTGACTTAAAAATCAACTTGAATCTTGCTTAAAGATCAGATCAGATTCCAAGCCTCATCCCCTGTACATTCCATAGTTGTAGGATGAATCTCAGGAATCGACATTTTCAACTAACTTTGCTGAGAATTTCTTTATAATACAGTGTTTGAAAATTTAAAGGTTGTCCTTAATTATGCAGTAGTCAAGAAAAGAGTTTTTTGTCCTAAAATGAGAATGGATATAGGGGATATTTCTTCATCATCTCAGGAAATTCTCCATGCTAGCTAACCAGTTAAACAGTTCAGTTTCTTTTTTTTTTAATGATCTAGAATTCATATCTTTTATTTTAACTGGTAAGTCTATGACATTTTCTAAATTTACTTTTTAAATGGAATATTTTTCAAGTGAAGTCATTTGGAAACGTCTTTTTTAAAGAAAAATGAACATGTATGTCACAAACTGTATTTATCCTATACAGGTAAATATTATATTGATTTACTTATCAAGAGAGTAGATTGTGGATCTATATAGATGAGTTTACAAACTCATTATTCTATAAAAGAAAAAATATGTATTATACTAAATATACAATTTCTTTATTCCATAAAAAGCAACTGAATTATACCAAACATAGTAGTTTTTATTTTCATTGTTTTGAATCTTTTAATCCAGAGGAGATGATTGATTTGGAAAATAAAGTCTTGGGAAACTATCATCAGGGACTAGGTCTAAAATTATTGGTAGATTCAAATTCTGAGAAATATATTATTTTCTGGTGTATTTGCCTTCATTTTCTTCTTTAAAAATTGAAATATGTCTGTATGCATATCATCTCTCTCTCAAGAGAAGTATATTCCTACATTGCATGCTATTAAATGATGCTGGACTAATTCTTAAATGGAATCCACTAAAGAAAAGAGACAGGAAGCCAGACAGGTTGGAAAATATCTGCACATACCTCACTCAGCTAGCCATTGAAATGAAAAATCCTCATCTTGGCAGATGAACAGCCTGGAGGTTGTTCAGTTTGTCATAGTGGATAAAGGCTTTTCTAGCATACTGTATTAATTTTTGCGCAGCAATGGCAAGGGATGGATTTAATATTTTACATGAACCCAGAGCATCATACATATTTCAAAGATTTAAAGAATTCTCTTGAATGTACTCTCGGGATTATTTTTGCCCTTTCCCCTGATAATATTTTTACATGGTATATTTAATGATAGCATAATATTTACCAAAGTTTCTAGTAAACAGTGTGAAAGAGGAAGAACCCATAGAAAAAGAAGTCAAGCATCAGACGGCAAACAAGGTGACACATTAGTTCCTCATGACACATCAAGCACAAATATTACTGAAAAAGACCCAGTTACAAGTCTTCATAGTCCATCCCCCAATTCTATTCCATAAAGTGAATTGTTCTCCAGGGGCATCTACTGAAAGCGTGTACAAAAGAAATGAGGTTAGTTTTATTAATTTACTTTCTTCACAACTGAATAGCCATAGCTTTATTCTTTCATCCCCCTTGGCACTACTTTGTTCCTTTCCTTAATAACAGTAAATGTGAAAATACAGGATTTGTTTTATTCAGCTTCATTTCACTGGGAGTGCTGTAGGGAGATGAGATTTGAAACTGTTCGCCATAATGTATAGGAGATCCGGATTCACTTTACTGATGATGCGGTATCATTGTAAATGGATCACGTTGGGATGTACGACTTTATTAGAGCATTAAGTCTTGAACTCCTGACTCCCTTTGACTGGCACTGGAAATTGCTTGGGAGGAATTGCTGAGATTTGTATGTGGTGTTCCTTTTTTCAGTGCTCTGTTGTCTGTGCAAACAGAGCTTGTTGGCAGATATATCAATAAAAAGTAGAACATTTCAGATAAGATCCCTATAATTACACATAAATATAAGTTTTATCACAGAGAAACTAATTCAAATGATAATCAGTATGACTTAAATGGAACTTTTATATCTAGAGCACCATTTCTCCAATATAGGTGCTCAGAATAAAATGACAAATAAGTTGGTCTAGATATTTGCTCATATATCATGCTGTAACATGGGAACCTAACAATAAAGATGTGAGGTGTGTGTGTGTGTGTGTGTGTGTGTGTGTGTGTGTGTGTGTGTAGGATATACATGCCTATGTATACATACATATATATTGTATTCTTGTTAAGAAAAGAACAAAACAATAAAATAAATGTTGAGATACACTTTAAATGGAGAAATTGGTGGGAAAATTGCTTGGGAAATAACATTTAAGCTGACAAAGTTTAGAGTAAACCAGCCTTGTAGAATAAAGGAAGAATATACAACCTAAAATTAAAAATTTATTAGCTGGACAAAAGTAGATAAAACACATTCAAAAGCAGGGTTATAGAAATAAAAATAGTCAATTGAAAATTTTCCAAACAAAAGATTAAGAGAATAATAATGAACAATATTGTAATAGAGAAATAGAAATACAAGGGTATCAGCAAATTTGGTATTCATGTAATTGTACTCCTCAAGGAAAGGGTAGAAACAATGTAAAAAACCCTATTTTTAAAAATACTGAATATTTTTTAATGAAACTATTAAGTACATCAACTCAGTTTCCAAAAGCTTAGTGAGATTCAAATATAGTTACAGTGGTGAAAATACATCTAAAGAGAAAAATCTTAGTTAAATTAGTTAACTACTTAGCCTTATTTAAAGTACTTAGATTAAAGTAGTCAACTACTTAGATTTAAAGTAGTCAGAAAAATAAATAATTTAAAGTGGCAATGACATAAGAAAAATATCCAAATTCTCAACAAAATAATGGCATTTGGAAGATAATTGGGTGAGTGATTTAAAATTCCAAATATTGCCGGGCGTGGTGGCACACGCTTGTAATCCCAGTACTTGGGAGGCAGAGACTGGAGGATCCAGGTTCATGGCCAGCCTCAGCTACTTAGTGAGGCCCTCTGCAACTTCGTGAGACCCGGTTTCAAAATAAAGTATAAAAAAATAGGGCCGGGGGTGTAGCACGAAGGTAAAATGCCCCTGGGTTCAATCCCCGGTACAGCAAATAAAATAAAATAAAATAAAATAAAATAAAATAAAATAAAATAAAATTCCAAATATTAGCCTATTTGGAATTCTATACCTAGAAAATAAATCCCTCAAAAATGAAGTGAAGTAAATGAGTTTTCAACCAAATATATAGGAAAGAATAGTAGAAAACTTTGAAGAAAAGACTAAAGGAAATATTCTCAGAATGAAGCTTAGTTGTGGGAAGGAATAACGAGCAATGAAAATGGCAAATGTATAATATTAGTGGGTACAGTTTGAACATCGATTTAACCAGAATAGTAGCATGTTGTGGGTTTTGAAGTATATGTAGAAGTTGAAAAGCCTAATAAAAATAACATAACAGGACAAATGGTGCTATCATGGTATAAAATTCTAGCATGATTAAAAGGTGGTAAAGAAAAAAATGTGTTAATTGTTATTAAGTTGAAATATGTATTATAATCTAGGGAAACCACTAGGAAACATGATAGCAAAAGAATGTGTGTAAGCAAATTTAAACTGAAATTCAATGCAGTACCACCCACAGGAATGACTGAATGAAACATAGAAAATGTCAAAAGCCCGTTAAGGATGTTAAAGACATTCTTCACACTTGTGATTGTACCACTAACAGAATGAAAAAATGGCTTGGCAAAATGTCTACTAAAGCTGAACATATGCAATCCCCATGCACCAGGATTTATACTCCTAGGAATACATCCAGGAAATGTGCACGCACTTATATATCATAACTAGCCATAATAGCTAGACATCAGGCTAGTTACAAAGATTCCCAATTTGGGAATATCATCCTTGTGGGGGGAATGCTGGAAGAATCTAGGGGGATGGAAGTAACATCAGGTGTAATTGGTGGGTCTTGAATAAAAACAAGGGATGGTGGATGTGCCCAGGGGGGTACCTGAGTAATTTTTCTTTTCTGAAAAGAGGGCAATAAGCCAATAAATTTAGAAATCTATGGCCCTAGTACATAGGGCTAAGTTTATAAAATGAAATATCAAACAGCAGATTTAATGAATGACAATTGTTCCTAATAACAAAGACATCTCTTATGAACATATATTTGATTAAAAGAAGGAAGAAGCTAACTGCATATTTTATGATGTTCTTCACATAAAATTTCAAAACTGGCACTATCGATTTATTTTGTAAGTCAATATTATGATTACATTTTTCAGAGTGAATAGCTACTGAGGGAACTTTCTGGGGTTTTGATGGGCATTTTGGAATCTGATAACATTCTTTCATGTTCATTTGTTGAAAATTTCTTGATCTTTTCTGAATCTATGGTGTAGTTTAACAATTTTTAGAATTCTAAAGAAAGAATTCTTACGTTATGTTTATATTTCATGTTTTTATCAAGTAAGAAGTGTTCCCATCTGCTACACATTGCTTAGACTTATTCATAATACTTTTTTTTCTGGTCAGAAGTCATGGATATTTGTTAAATTATAACCAAAGTCATCTCACTAATAAGTCGATAAATATTTTCACTTTCAATCTTACAGCCTAGTGAACAATAATTGTAATTTTAACAAGTTAAACCTTGTTTTAGTGTCTGAAAGCATTATAATTTTCTTTGCTAAGTTAATATTTTTGATTTGTTTGTATTTAATATTTTTGTGTTCTTACCCTTTCTTTTTTCTGTTAGTAATCAGGCTTATACCAGACACAGTATAAATATTATATCTTTTCTATCATTTTTTTGTTTTCAAAATATACTGCATAAAATTAAGAATTACTGTTTCCTTCAAGTCTTGGAAGAAGTCACATTGTAAAATCACTGGTTCTGTTTCCTTTTTGTGAGTGGAATTTTAACTACTATTTGAGTAGCTCCTATTGTAAATGTTTACTGAAACCTGTAGGCTCCTCAGCCAAATACTTAGTTATAAATATTCTGTGGATTTAAATTTGAATATTTCTGTATAAAGTTGTTTGAAAGTATGCTTGTGACTTTCTAAATCTTTAAATAATTTTTAATGCTAGCCTTGAAAATTAAAACTATGATTAGATTTTATTACATTTGTGTTATGAGATTATTTTTAAGTTTGTAAATGTATCTAGATTGTTTTCATTTCCCAGAGTCAAAAAGTTCCATATTCACTTGGAAATCATGTGTAGTCTCTCTTTTTTTTTTTTTCGATGGCATGTCTGCTTTTTGCCAAGTGTCTATTTTGATGAGCCTGAAATTATCTTTTTTCTACCATTTGAAATTTCCGCCATACTTGGATACGTATGTATTTCTTCCTAGTTTACTTTTCTCCTTCTATATTCTTCTTCCATACATTGCAAACTAAGTCAGGCTGACCTTAATTTTATCAAACTTCTCTTAATTAACATCTCTCAAACATTGAGCGTATTATCTGCCCAACCAACAACTTAGTTATCAGTAAATTAATAATACTAACTATCTAACAGTTTTGTGTTGAACAGTATTGGCATCTTACTTTTATTATTTAAATATTTATTAAAACTACCATACTGTTTTGTGGGAGGTAGCAAATACTGGTATACATAATATTTTCATCCATTTGTATGTGAATAACAAATCCTTATGAAAAATTGTTTTAAGTTAATTAGCCCAATATCTTATACAGATTTGAAAGGGTATAAAGAATAGTAAATAAAAACAGATTAAAATAAAAAAATAGGGGCTTAGGGTATAGCTCAGTAGTATGGTGCTTGCCTAATATTACTGGGTTCAATATCTAGAACAACAAACAAACAAACAAAGAGATAAAAATACACTTTGTAAATTTTTGAAAGCTGCTTGAATTCTAATCTTTTCGAGAAATGGGTAAGTGAAAGACATGACAAAAATTAGCCAAGTCCAACCTGAATTGCTATGCTAGCGCTATTTGATATTCTCTTATACATTTTTATTACATAAAATTATATGATTTTTAAAAAAATCTATCTTATAATGGTTCTCTGATTTAGCAAAAGAAATTTCTTTGTATGGTTTCACAATAAGGTGATTAAATTATATTAGACATATTCCACAGTTGTGTATCTGAATAAGACAAGTTTTAATGTCATATGAAAAAAATCTAATTTTTTTGGATTATCAGCATTTCTTTTTTTTTTTTTGTGGTACCGGGGATTGAACACAGGGGCATTCTACCTCCGCACTACACCCCTGGCCCTATTTTTTATACTTTTTATTTTGAAACCAGGTCTCACGAAGTTGCGGAGGGCCTCACTAAGGAGAGAGAGAGAGAGAGAGAGTGCAAGCTGAGGCTGGCCGCAAACCCGATCCTCCGGTCTCCGCCTCCCAAAGTATTGGGATTATAAGCGTGCGCCACCACGCCCGGCGATTATCAGCATTTCTTTAACTTAACTTTTGTCTCAAGTAGGCATTACTTTATCAATAAAGCATACTAATAATGAATAATCTATGGAAATCTAAGTTCAGATTTTCTTATTATCCAAAATATGCTTACTTAAAATTTACAGATATAATGTAATAGAGAGTGAACTTTGAGATTTACATGCATATTGCAAGACCAAGCACTAACATATTTTCATCTCTGTCCAGCATATTTGTTAAGAAAAGTGTTGATTTTTATATGTGAGAATTGAGTCACAAAACTAGTTCTCCCCCTTTTCACTAAGTAACTTTCAGTGAAATGAATAGCCTTGACTAAACTATTTACTTAATAAAGGATTTTTTCAGTAGACATTTTACCATTTTACTTTGATTTCAGGGCCTCTTGTGGCAATGCTATTTATTTATGGTAATATTTTGTACACAGCAGTTCTAACAGGCATCATCGTTCCAGCAATTTCTGTGGTTCTATAGAATTAGTTCTCTCTTTTCTTATAGAATCCTCAGTGGGTGCACCTCAGACACAATTAACCAACTATAGAGCTAAAAAAATACTGCTAGGTAAAAAGTGAAGTATGGTAATTAATTTTGCTTCTTACATTTTATAAAAGAAAACTTGCTACAGCTTAAAATTGCACAGAAAATACTTTTCTATGATAACCAAGAATGCAATTTGTTTACTTTTGTAAAGTATGTTCCTAATATAATGAAAGTTATTTAAGTTTACCAGTCTTCAGTGCAAATGAAGTCATATTAATATGTAAGTGAAGATTTTAGATTCTGATCTCCAAATGATTACAAAAAGACCCAGACAAGGGCCACTTTCAATATGCCATCACTGAGCAATAGAAATTACCATCAGAGCCCGGCATGGTGTGGTGCACGTTTGTAATCCCAGTACTTGGGAGGCTGAGACAGGATTGCATGTTCACGGCTAGTCTCAGCAACACCAGGCTCTCTGAAACTTAGTGAGACCCTGTTTCAAAATAAACAATTTTCAATTGCCAGTACCACACACACACAAAATATTTTCATCAAGCCACTATGCGGTCTCTGTGGGGCATTCATACTTCCTACCAGGTATCAGAATCACTGCTGGTGTTGTGCCATGATTCCTCAGAGAAGGTGATGCAGTGTGTGAACATGGCTAGCTAAGCTTAAAACACTCCCTGTATCATAATAGCCCTAAAGCTTACTGCTGTTCAGTAAGTAGTACCTTTAGACTCAACTTACCACCAACAATATTGAGAAAAACTAAACACAATGGAAAAACAATTTAAAAAGTCTCTTTAAATGTCTTTGAGAACTACTAAGGGAAGGAGAATTTGTGGGGCTGATATAGTAGAGAAGTGTTGTTCAGAGCTGTGAGTCAACATCTGGCCATGTGTTCCTCTTCAGGAATCCATCATGTCTACTAAGTAACTGTGGACCTGATCACAAACAGGCAGATTCATAGAGCAAGAAGGACAAAAATGAGAGTTCAGAGCCTTCCTAGACTTTTAGTCTACACCTTAAAACACTATATACTAGGAGTAATGACTAAGGAGAAAGAGACTAGCTCTCACAGAGACTGAAACCCATATTCAAATCTTATCCATTTCCTAGTGAAAAAATGTGATGTAGGGTTGCAGGTGCCATTAGATTGATGAGTAGAAGCAAAACTAAATTTCTCCTGGATTAAGATAGCATCATTCAATCTCAAATCATTAGCAGTTTCTCCAATGTGGTGTCTTATACTTAATTAAAAATAGCCAGACAAAATGGGAAACATGATGAGTGATAAAAAATTTAAGGAAACATGCAGGACTTCAGTTAATGGAATTATCCTATATGACAACTATGATGTATGTGATTAATAAATTCAAGGAATTGCAGACAAAGTAAAACATTTCAGCAGACAAGGGCACCTATAAATGGAATTAAATAGATATTTTAGTACATAAAAATACAATAATATGAATTAAGTACTAAATATCTGGATAAATAGAAGATAAGAAACACATTCAAATAAAATTTTTAAACATAAATCTAGGCCAGAATAAAACATTAATACTGAAGACAAAAGAATTGTAAGTAGAGAAAATAACATGAGATATGTCACATATAATGAAAAATTCTAATAAACATATAATTGATATCCTAGTAATAGAAAAGACTGACAGAGTTGAACTGAACCAATGTAAAAATAAATAATAATAATTGCTAAGAATATTCCAAAACTCAGGATATACTCCATGATACAAACTTGAAAAACATGTCAATCTCCAGTGTGGACAAAACTACTAAAGTCTATCACAACTAACTAAACCCATTGTAGTGGTCACTATATAGTATATGCCACAACTAGATCCCATTTACCAGATTGGTCAGATTTCCAGATTATGGTGGTGTATCTGCTGTTAGTTGAAAATTGCTATTTCTCCAGCTAATTGTTCTCAGACATTAAAGACCCAATTCCCTCAAACATCACTATGATGTATAATATAATTCACCAATAAAAGTATATATTTAAAAAGATCCGATTCACTCAGGAGATTGCTCTTGTTTCACAGAGGAAATTCTCATTCAATGACTGACTAGCCTAGGCTATGAGGATAAAAAAGGCTGGGGTTCAAAACTTTGTCTAATGGTGGATCCAACTCAGTGGAGCAATTTGCAGCTGGGCTTCCTGGAAAGTCAGTCTGAAGTTAGACTGTGGCATCACAGTCTTTTCCACTAGCCCCCTATCTTGGCCTGCTCACTCCTTTTCTTGAGAACACTCACACAGTAAATGACTTGCAAAAAAATCACTGTCAAGTTTTGCTTTAGGAGAAGACATCTTAAGACATACATCATGGTATGTATTTTGAAAGTAAATATAAGAAAATATTAAAGGGAACTGAAGAAAAAAGACACATGCTTCAAAGGAGCATCAATAATGGTAGTGCTGTGTGCATGTATGTGTGTATCACTTTGAATCTCACTGTGATGTGTAATTACAATGCACCAATAACAGTATAAAAAAGGACAGATGACTCCTCAATAGAAAAGTGAAATCTAGTATTCACAAAGTTCTTTCAAATCTTAAAAGAAGCTAACTGACCCAAATTTTATACACCACAAAATTTTCCTTTAAATGTGAAGATGAACCACTGTATTTGGGGAATTAATAGGATTCTAATTAATAAAGTTCTCAATGTTACAAAAAATTAAGATTATTCCAAAGGAAAGGTAATTATTGTTCATAAGAACTCTAGAAGAAACATGTGGAGGAATTTTAACACATTTATGTTAAACTCTGACTCCTTAAAAGGAAAAAAAATCATGTTCACAAGTAATTTGTAAGTAGAAAATTTTGTTTAGGTATGTCACTGTATAATGAATCAAACATAATCAATGGTGTGGCACCTGCTTTCTAATACAAAATGGGATGTGTGTACTCACTTCTTTATTTATTTTGATATTTGGGACAAGGATTCCCTGTTGGAAACTGAAACTCCACGGGTAAAAGAAATCTGCATGTTTTTCAGTAAGCCACATGTAGTGGTTTAGAAATTTTAGTGAAGAATTAATTCTTGAGTGAAACAGCATTGAACTTATAACTAATTCAACTATTTTGATTAATATTTTCATGATAAGTATAAAAAAGCATATCATTTGAAACATGTATTTATGCTTCTGAGAAAAGAATATGATAACATGTCATCAGATTGAATCTAGTAGTTGTATAACAGTTGAAACAAGAAGATACTAAATGATAAACCATTTATTATCTATAGAATAGATACAATATATTTATTCCAACAGAAAATTGCAGTACACATATATTTTCAGGCAAAAAGAAGATAATAGAAAGTGTCTCTAGGAGAATTATTCTAAGTTTAATATTAGCAGATAGTTTTATAGAAAGAAAGGAATTGATACTAGAGGATAACTCAGAGATTTAGGAAAGAAATAGGAGCAAGAGAACATCTAACTATGTGGTCAAATTTTGAATATTGACTCTGAAAGAAAACAAAATAACCTGTGGTTATTCAAAATTTCTAAGAAGACAATACCAAGATAGTATTAAATATATGTGTAATTATATTAGGCTTATTGGGGGAAATAATGAGGGTGTCGGAAGGGCCACAGGCATCAAACACAAATTTTCACACATCCAATTACTTTAACTATAGGTCAAATAAGCCTGTTTTTAAAAAGCATTCAGAGCCAGCTTCCTTTGCACATTCTATGTAATTGTACCTAATATGTTAGTCACAGACAAAACAAACCCTAAGGCTATGAAAGACCTCAAGTCTCTGCTGCACCTGGCTCTAACCCAGTGCTCTAACTCTGTGCTGCTGGCTCTAACACTGTGCTCTAACTCTGTGCTAACCCTAACCTGGCTCTAACTCTGTGCTGCTGGGCATCATCCCAAGACACTAAAGCCCCCTCTCTAAATTCTTTTTTCCCTGGAAGTTCCTGGCCTTCCTACCATTCTAGATGATGGCTCCACACCTATGTCTCAGGGTAGTCTGTTGACAGATGAAGGATCATGTTATCTGCTATTGAAGACAGTTTTACTTCTTCTTTTCTAATCTGAGCGCCTTTATTTTACTTGTCTTATTTACTGACTACAAACTCCATTAAAATTTGAGGGTTGAGCTTTCTGTCTCTTCTTCATTTTGTCCCACAGGACCTCATATTCCATGGTCATAGTTGCAGACCAGGGAAGAAACACAAGTGTAAGTGTGGTGAGGGAGTGATGCCTGGACTCAGGACTACCTGCACGTACAAAGCATTTATGTCTACTTGATCAAAGTGGCCCGGGATATCTAAAAATTATACCACATACTAAGACATAAAGCAAGATTCACTATGGAATCAAAGACAGTAGTGATAGAGAAATATAATTAGAATCGCTGCATGTTTTGAAATCAATACACTCTAAATAAGTCATGGATCAAATGATAAATAACTGGGAATTACAAGCCAATAATCCAGAGCCAAACAGCCCATTAGCAATAATTTGTAGGAAATTTGAGTAGACTCTGTAAAAAGGATAGTCTAATGACAAATAAATGTCTTGGTGTTTTTAATTTAAAGAAAGGAAAAGAAAAACATATTGTACATGAGGTAATAGAAATTGGTATAGGTATATATTATCACATTCTGCAGACCATCAAATGTAACCATGGTAATCATGTCCTGTGGCCTCATTGCAGTCTATATAAAAGAATTTCAGCCTCACCATATTTCCTGGTCTTCTCTGTGTAAACTCTGTAGCAATCTCTTGTGACTCTTTTGTTCCTTTGTTTATTTCTTAACCACCTATAAATTGATTTTCAACAACTTGGGAAGTATGATCATATCAGGCATCTCCATTTCACTAAATCTTTGACAAATGTATGGGTATTCAAAAAAGTATAATGATAAGCTTAAGAATATATTTTGAAATACTTGGGCAGATTATCCATATTTTATAAGGGCAGGCCACTGTCAAGGTGGAAGAAAGAAGAGAGCCAGCATCAAAGCACCCATGATCATCGAGATGGCCCATGAACTCTAATCCAACTTCTTCCAAAAACTTCATGTTCATAAAAGCATTCACCTTCAATTTATCAATTATATTTGTATCTTACTTTTGGTATTGGTTTTTTTAGACTAAATATTCTATAAATTGTATTTTAACTAAAACACAAATAAATTAAAATAAGTTAATACCATCTTTAAGACCTTATTCACATTTTTATAGATTGTAAGCAAGCAATAGAGAGTTTCATATTAGTTGGTACAGTTAGTGCTAAGATAATTTTGGATTATAATCTTTACTATCTAAATGTAATTAGCCTGGAAACATATTTTTTTTCTGGAAAGGGTGAAATATACTTCATTGACAATAGCAGATAAGAAGATTGCCACTGAAACGTGGCAGTTATTTTTAATATACCAAATTGCTTTCAACTCAATTTGATTGAATCATTGATAGAGATTATTTTTTGTGTTTTATTATGTGTAATTTTTAATGATCCTGTATTATGCACTAAATAATAAATATATTAGTCTTAAGGGAATGCCATTTTTGCTAATATGCTATTCTATAAATATTTGTCACAAGGAAAAATTAATAAATCAAATCCATTTTTATTTACTTTTACACAGGAACAGAATAGAGATAAAACAAAAAAAGAAAATGGAGATATTTTAAAAATATTCTTCAAATCTCAAAGAGGGCAGAGCTTTGTTTTCTTTAATTTTATCTCATTTAATCACCACATATACTAATTGTTCACTCTGATTTATAGTTCAAGTAACTACTACCCATACTTTCTAATAGTAAGTCAGCTAAGTGAATGCATTCAGAATAAATCAGATTTTAAAAATATGAAAAGAGCAATGTCTCTCAGTAAAAACCAGAAATCCTGAATCATTATATCATCAGAATGGAAAAGCTAAAGGATGATTTAGAAACTATTGAAACTACAGATTGTTTTTAAATGTTCTCTCACTTTAATTTGTATTTTAAACCTATGCTCTGAGACTTAAAGAGATAGCCATCAGTTTAATAGCAGAGTGGATTGAAATACAACTTGTTTATGAAATTGAATTGAAGCACATTCAGAACTAAGCAGATTGCTTGGAAACTATTCAAGTACAAATCTGTTCTTTTTTTCAGACTTACTGAAACATAAGCTGATTTTAAGACACAGTTTTCAGATATCTGTTCTGCCATTTAGAGAAAATCACCTTGAATATTGAAAAAGTGTTTAGGGAATATTTATAAAAGGTTGTTGTTCATTGACAAAGAACAGTGTGCCAAAATTTCAGGCTAAATAATACCCTTAAAATATTACTAAAAATCAGCATCTTTTTTTTTTTTTTTTTTGCGGTACCGGGGATTGAACCCAGGGGTGTTCTACCTCTGCGCTACACCCCTGGCCCTATTTTTTATACTTTATTTTGAAACCAGGTCTCACGAAGTTGCAGAGGGCCTCATTAGGTAGAGAGAGAGAGAGAGAAAGAGAGAGAGAGAGAGCTGAGGCTGGCTGCGAACCCGGATCCTCTGGTCTCCGCCTCCCAAAGTACTGGGACTACAAGCATGTGCCACCATGCCCGGCTAAAATCAGCATCTTTTGAAAGAAAATAGAAACCAGCCTCTTAGCTGCTATGTTTTTGTGATATTTTTTATTGCTTTGAAGACAGTTCAGTATACATTTAAGATTTTACAACCTTCATTTTTATCCTGATTTATTGTCACATGTCCCAGTGCTTGGCTTAATTCCATCCCTATTGTTCCTCTCATCACAGCTGAAGTCATACATTCTCTTATTTCAAATTTAGTTATATACTTAAAGGATATGTCAGGGTTAAAATATGTTAGGGTACATACTGTGTTCAGATAATGTAAAGAATATATGGTATCTTTTAACTAATGTAATAGTCCTGAAAAATCCTATTATTATTTCAATGATTATACTATTTTAATTTAATAATTTATAGTATTAAAATATCTTCTATTTCAAGTTGTCTCTTTGGATAACTCAGTCCAAAACAATTTCTGAGTGTAGAAATACAGATACTCATGACTCTGGTAGAGAAAGAGAATTCAGGACCTCATGGTGACCTCTGTATCCCTGTGCTTGTAAAGACTCTGTCCGAAATTTTTATCAGCTCCTGAGGAGCCATTGTTTCCATCTGAAGATGCTCAATCGTGTCATTGCACTGTCCCCTGCACCGCCCTGAATTTACCTAGTCTCAGATGCTTCATCAACATGTCCATTACTCTCACCAGTCACTCGAGAATTTCTAACTTCTACTTATTCCTCCACCATCCTCTCCCAAAGCAATACTTTAACCTCCATACCATGTTTGACATTGCTATGGCTAATGATTTGCACTGGGTTGCCAGATCCCTAGTTTGTACTAAAGGACAGTGATATCCAACCAAATAATAGTTCATTCTCACATTCCTCTTTGGACATTTCTACTATGTTCTTTCATCAAGACCCAAAATAAAAGCCAGTGCATATGACCTCCCAACCGGATTCCCATTCCATAATTCTCTGGAAAGAAGAGGGTAAATGTCCAGTTTCTTCTTCCTCATAGGAGGTGATTAAAACTCTTTATATTTTCTTTCTTCAAAATAGTAAGAAACTTCACACAACTGGTTTAAAATATCAAAGAATATCTTCTTTTTGTGTGTGTGGTACTGGGGATGGAACCCAGGGACCTTCTACCTTGGGGCTACACCCTCAAACCTATTTTATTTCTTTTTTGGAAACATAGTCTGGCTAAGTTGCTGCGAGTCTCTCTAAGTTGCTGAGACTGGCTTCGAACCTGTGATCCTCCTGTTTCAGCCTCCCAAGTACTGGGATTATAAGCATGAGCCACCACACCAGGTTAGAATATCTTCTTTACCTTATTCTCTAGGTGGTAAAAAACCTTCTTATCCTATAGGAGGTAAAAACCTCCTTTAACTTTTGTATGCCAGGCATGGCTCTTTTCATTATAGTTTCAGGAATACTGGTAAATGGAGATTACCATAGTTCATTATTTTAATAACCTTCTAAAATATTGTCCCCATCAAAAGAGAAATATTAGAACTTTAATTCTCAAAATATTTATGATTCACTTGAATTTTCTTTTCATTTCCTTCTCCAAATATAATTCACATGCATCTGTTTTGCTCTATGATAATCTATAATATTGTATGCCACATCTTGTAGTAAGACTAATGGGATTACAGTGAGTCCCATCACATCCATCTGAGTGCTACATACCTTTAATTCTCATAAATATTATTGATCTTTTGAGGGTATATAAAACATATAAAGAGATAGTTTGATAAGTCATATTAAACTAGACCAGTGTTTAATTTAATGCTGATTATTTATCACCATGGAGTCAAGATCTGGTTTGGTTTTGCTTCCAAATGTCACATAATTCATGAAATTTTGCAATCTTAATAGGACGGCCTCCATTCTAAGTATTGTATGGACATGACATACTGTCATTTATTTTCTTTTCGGTGGTTTACTCTTCAAACCACCTGCTTTCCAACACACACGCACTGATTAGTTAGCACCCTCTGAATGCTGAAGGGGATCCCTCTGCAGGTCTGTGGTTCTCTCATAACATAGCCCCTTTCTCTGGGGTACTCTAAAACACTCACCATCTTGGCCTTCCTCATCATTCAAATTTATCTCCTCAAGTAACAGAAATTCCACCAGGAATTCCTTTTTCTTGTACTGCAGAAATTCCACCTCTTTTTCTTGTACTACAGAAATTCCACCTCAAATTCCTTTTTCTTGTACTGCAGCCTTGAAACTATCTGAAGGTAGTGAAGTGGGGTAAATGTAAATTTAAGGTTTATTTCATTTGCTTTTGTCTCTCTGAAATCACTCTTTTTCTTTCAAGGGTCAAAGCCCAGTATCTTGAAAACTATTGGTTCATATATTTTGAGCAGTTTTTGTTGTTGTTCTTGTTTCAATGAAGAGGAAAGATCAAGTCCATGTTATTCTATCTTAGCTGTTAAGTGGAAGTTCAAGGTTTTAATTTTTCTCTTTTCAGCATTCAGTACATATGATGACTTTTTATCTCCCAACTTGACTGGGTCATGAGGCACCAGATATTTGGTTAAACATTATTCTGAGTGAGTCTATGTAGGTGTTTCTGGATGAGATTAACATTTGAATTAGAAGATTGAGTAAAGAAGATGGCTTGGGTGGGCCTCATCTCATCTGTTAAATACCTAAATATAGCAAATGGATTGAGTAAGTGAGAATTTGGTCTCTTTGCCTGATTGTCTAGAGGATGTGACATCATTCTTCATTTGACTTCAAATGGGACCTGGAACTTACACCATTGCCTCCCTTGGGTCTTTGTCTGCTGTGTGCAGATAATGAGGTTTGTTAACTTCCATAACTGTGTGGACAATTCTTTACAATAAATGTATCCATCTGTATCCATCATCTATCTATCTATCTATCATCTATTTATCTATCTATCTTTCTGTTTGTCTATCTCCTATTTCTTATTTTTCTCAGGAGGAACCTAACTAATATAGTAGGCTAGGGTTTTACCTATAAGCCACCATATTGTGCCCAGTCTAAATCTGAGAAAAGACTCCAGCACAAATCATTCCATCTGACTGTATATCTACATGTGGCTAGCAATTTAATGGAAGTTTGAGGAGCTTTTTACTCAAATACTTTGTGCTTTTATCAATTTATCACCTATCAGTTCCATACTTACATACATATTTTTCCTATGCTGTAAAAAAGAAAGCTGATCTTTAAATCTTGTTTTCCTTTTCTAGTTTGGATGAAGATAAACTTTTTCAGAGGATAGTAGTGAAAAGAACATGGCAACAGTGAAGAGTTATTGCTGAGTGGTCTTCTGTGTTTTCTCAGAAGCCTTCTCCAGGGTGCGGGTTCTACAGTGTCTGAATCTTCTCATGTGGGGGGCGGGGGAGCATTCACTGACTAATAGTTTCTTCTCTTATCCACCTGGATGGATTTTGGGCTGTCTGTACCTTGGATGTTACTGTATAGAAGTGGCAACAATGATACATTTCTAAAATGACTTACTTTCACTGAAAACCTTGGAGATAGTTTTTGCATGGTCCAAAGGGTAGATTTCCAGAAAGTTCTGTTAATTTACAACCACAGTAATTTCACAGTGATTCACATGCTCTCACAAATCAATTCTGAAACATAGTCAGCTCTGGAGGCAAGGGATGAGAATTCTTCCTTATGCTCTTAGTCCTAGTGTAGGGGTGATTCCTTACAAATACTATTCATCTATACTTAGAATTCTCTAAGAATTGAATTAGAATTGTCTATCCATCATCACTCTAATCCTCAATCAGGGTTAATAATTCTGCATATTTAGCATTTGCTGTTTAAGTTATTAATTCTCTTTCTTATTTGGACCCAGACTGATACACAATTAATGTGTGTAAGTCAATTTTCTTACTTTTTCCTTTTTAATAATTTATCTTGCAATCCCTTGTATCTTTTGCTACTGCTTAAACATCTAGCTCCTCTTGGTGTTGCCAATGAAATTAGACTAATATGCAAAAGCTTTAAGATGATTTAAGTGTTTATGTGCTTCTGTTCCTACCACCTGTACGCTGTCATCTCTTACCACTTATTAACTAAACTCCAAATACTTTTTTTTGTGGTACTGGGGATTGAACCCAGGGGCGTTCTACCTCCGCGCTATACCCCCGGCCCTATTTTTTATACTTTATTTTGAGACCGGGTCTCACGAAGTTGCGGAGGGCCTCACTAAGTAGCTGAGGCTGGCCACGAACCCGGATCTTCTGGTCTCCGCCTCCCAAGTACTGGGATTACAAGCGTACACCACCGCACCTGGCTCCAAATACATTTGCCTTGGCCCTTAAATGTGCAAAACAGTTTCTTTGTTCTGTCACTCATTATGAGTGCTCTTCCTGATGATATTTATGAGTGAGTCATGATTCCCAATAAAATCTCAGCTCAAATACCATCGCCTCAGGAAGTCCTTTCTAAATCACTCTATCTAAAATAATTGTCTACTTTCACCTTCAGTCAATCTTTATTACATTACTTATTAGATTATGTCTACAATACTTTTTAGTTTCTTAAATTATCTCATTAATTTTGATTCCATATTTATTACTTTTCCACCACACCCACATAAACTAGAATATTATATCCATAAGAGAAGAAACTTTATTTTTAATTACAATAATCCTGATGCTGAGTACAGAGGCCAGCAGTTAGTAGGTATATTAAATTGATATATGAATAATTCTGGTAGTCACGTCTTCATTCCAAATCCATGAAGATTCCTATCTAGAATCCACTAATTAATGTTATGAGTTTTTGTGCCCTCATAGTAGATGGTAAAAATATCATGGCTTAATATATTTGTTGGAAAATTTATTCATGGTTGAAATGTGATGTTTGATTTATAACACCTCTTATAATAAACATATGAAGCTTAATTTATTTGGAAACTAAAGATAGAATGCTGGATGAATAGGCAAAATGAACATTCTTATTGGCTTTCTCACTGTATGGATAAAGTATCAGAGATTTATTGAAATTACATCCCTCATGGCTTAATTACATCAATTCTGAACATTAATACATAAGAATTCAGGGGACATTCTATATCAAATAATATCACTTAGCAATATATTCAGGGAATCTTCTCACTAAAAGATAAACATACAACTGTCTAGACTAGAGGAACTTGATCTTTGCTATTATTTGTGATGAGACGATATCTTAATGGACCTTCCTTGTATCAATTATTCTAATGGTTTTCTGTAGGTGCTTCATAACAGTGACTTAGTCTCATATTCTTATATTATTTTCAGGATTAGCTAAATCTTGGAATTTATAATAATAAAAGGTAGAATTTCTCGATAGCTAAGACTAGATATTACATTGTTTAATTTCTAGGTACTATTGGTTCAATTTAGATACTAATTAATAGTGACCTAGAGAGCAACAGGAAAGCAGCCCAAAGTTACACAACTGAAAAGAGGCAAAATGATGGTTAAACCCAGGCAGCCTGCACTGTAGCACAAATTTAAAAGCACCATTCTAAGGTCTCCTTAGGAAGATAGTTTACTATTCAGAGCAATATAGACTTCTGTGGCTCACCTGGACATATGGTCTGAGAAACTTGACCTGTAGTGGACTTTTAACTGTTTCTAAACCATAAAAAGAGAGCAAACCTAATAAGTGTGGAGTGGACTTTCTGGACACTGTACCTTATGTGTCAGCCAGGCGGGAGCTGGCAGCTCTTAAGTTCAAGCTTTAGAGCAATCTACCTGACTTTGAATTAGATTTATTTTCTAGCTATGTGACCTTAATCAAGTTGCTTATCCTCAGCCTGACTCAGTTTTCTCAGCTTTAATGGAGGCAGTAAGAGTACCAAATTTACAGAGCTCATAGAATTAGCGTGAGCATTGAATTTATAAAGTCAGTAAAGTTAAAACAGTATCGGGAAGCTAGTAAGATTTCAATGTGTGAAGGCTATTTACAGTTTCTACTTTAGGCAGATGAATCATCCTGTCATCCTCATCTCTCAGGCAACTATTATTCAGCTATCACGGGTATGTTTTTCTTTTTAGAGGCTTCCAAAATCTCATTTTTATGTTGCATGTGTTCCTATATGTATTTAAAATATGAGAAGAGTCAAGTTGTGGAGTAAAGGTATAGTTCAGTGGTAGAGTACATGCCTAGCATGCACAAGGACCTGGGTTAGACTTTCAGCACCAAAAAATGAAAAAAAAGGATGGAGAGGATACATCACCATAAAAATTGTGCTATACTCAATTAAGTTGGTTGATTATTAATGTTATAGGAATTTTACAAAAATAAAGCACCACTGTGAACTCTGAAACAGAAAACATAGAAAGGGAAGTATTATTTGAAGGGTTATACTTTGTCTGGATTTATTTTTAAGAATTTAAACAGATAATTCATTTTTTCTAATTTCTTTATGGATACACTGTATTTGTACATGATAGAAACATAATGATACACTCATATCTGTACATAACACTATTTGGTCTGTGTCCTTTACTCTACCTCCTCTTTCCTTTCTCTCTCCCTATTCTAATCTACTGGTATTACTCCTAATATGTATGAGATCTCATTTATTTCCATTTTTTTCTCTCTAGCTTCTACATACTGGAGCAAACATGTGGCCCTTGATATTCGGAATGTGGTTGATCTCACTTAACATATTCTCTTCTAGTTTCATGCATTTTTCCTGAAAATAACATAATTTTGTTCTGCTTTATAGCTGAGTAAAACTCCATTTTATGTATATACCACATTTTATTTATCTGTTCATTTGTTGACAGATACCAGGATTGTTCTATAACTTGGCTATTGTGAAATATGCCAGTATAAACATAGGTATTTGTGTATTATTATAGTGTCCAAATTTAATTCTTTGGAAAGATACCTAAGATTAGGATAGCTTGGTCATATTTTGGTTCTATTCCTACTCTTTTGAGAAAACTTCATACTGATCTCCATAGTAGTAATACTAATTTACAATTTCACCAACAATGTGTAAGTGTTTCTTTCCCCTCCTTCCTCTCCAGCATTTATTATTGTTTGTATTTTGATGATTATCATTCAAAGAGGAGTGAGATGAAATCTCAGTGTAGTTTTGATTTGCATTTTTCTTATTACTAAGGATGTTGAATATGTTTTATATATTTGTTCACCACTTGTATTTGTTCTTTCAAGAAGTGTCTATTTAGTTCTACTGTCCATTCATTGACTGGGTTATTTGTGAGTGTATGTGCCTTAAGTTTTTTAATTTATCTATTTATTTATTTTATTATTTAATACTTTTATTGGTACATTATGGTATCACTTCATAGTGTAGTTCATAGTGATGGTGATATGCATGCACAGAGCACTTGGTGGGTTTTCCCCTACTTCCCTCCCCATTCTGCCTTCCCCCCTTTCCCCATATAGGGTATTGAGGTTGACATTGGTATTCTCACATATGTACATAATTTCGATGGAAGTGATTCCTTCATTAATCCTCCCTTCCCTTCCCTTCCCTTCCCTTCCCTTCCCTTCCCTTCTCCTAGACCACCTCCCTGGCTCCATTATCTAAAGTCCCTCTGGTATCTCTATTACTCCCTAGCTTCTGCATGAGAGAAAACATATGACCCTTCACTTTCTGTGACTGGCTAATCTCACTTAACATAATATTCTCCAGGTCCATATATTTCCTGTAAATGGAATGATTTTGTTATTCTTTATTGCTAAGTAGAATTCCTTTGTGTGTATATTCCATAATTTTATAATCCATTCCTCTGTTGATGGACACATAGGTTGTAGCTATTGGGAATTGTGCTGCTATAATCATGGATATACATATATTACTATAATTTCCTGATCTCAGACCCTTTGGAAAGATACTCAGGAGTTGTATAGCTGGATCATATAGGTGGATCCATTCTTAATTTTTGGAGAAATCTCCACGCAGATCTCCATAACAGCTGCAATAATTTGCAATCCCACCAACAGTGTAGAAGAGTTCTAATTTCTTCACATCATCACCAGCATTTATTGTTGTTTGATTTCTTTATGACTGCCATTCTGATTGGGGTTAGATGGAATCTCAGTGTTGTTTTGATTTGCATCTCCCTGATTGCTAATGATGTTGAACATTTTTTCATGTATTTATTGGCCATTTGTATCTCTTCTTTTGTGAAGTGTTAATTTAGTTCCTTTGCCCATTTCTTGACTGAGCTATTTGTTTTTTTAATGTTAAGTCTTTTAAGCTGTTTGTAAATTCTAGGTATTAGTCCTCTATTTGAGGGATAGCTAGCAAAGATCTTCTCCCATTCTGTAGGCTCTCTCTTTAGACTCTCGATAATTTCCTTTGATGAGCAGAAAGTTTTTTAATTGAATGTCATCCCATTTATTCATTCATGTTTTAACATCCTGAGCTCTGGGGATCTTATTAAGGAAGTTTTTTACCTGTGACTATATGTTGGAGTGTCGGTCCTATGCCTTCCTCTTCAAATCTCTGGTCTAATTTCCAGGTCTTTGATCCATCTGGATCAAAGGATAAGAAGTAAGGATTTAGTTCCACTTTTCTACTAATAGATAACCAGTTTTCCCCACACCATTTGTTGAAAAGGCTGTCTTTTCTTCAACATATGTGTTTGGCACCTTTATTAAAAATCAATTGACTATAAGTGTGTGGATTTGTTTCTGTATCTTCTATTCTGTTCCATTGGTCTATGTGTCTGTTTTTGTGACAATACCATACTGTTTTTGATACTAGAGCTCTGTAGTATTTTTTGAAGTCAGGAATTATGATACCTCCTGCACAGTTCTATTAATGAGAATTGGTTTGGCTATCCTGGTTCTTCTGCTTCTCCATATAAAATTTATGACTGATTTTTCAGGTCTGTGAAGAATGACATTGATATTTTGATACTGACTATATTGAGTCTGTAGATCACTTTTGGTAGAATGGCCATTTTGATAATATTTATTCTGCCTATCCCAGATCAAGGGAGATCTTTCCATCTTCTAAGATCTTCAATTTCTTTATTTAGTGTTTCATAATTTTAATTGTAGAGGTCTTTATCTCCTTGGTTAGATTTATTTCTAGGTATTTTATTGTATTTGAGGTTATTGTGAATGGGATTGTTTTCTGGATTTCGTTTTCAGTGCATTCATGGTTGGCATATAGAAAAGCTACTGATTTTTTAAGATATAGAAAACCTAAACTGACCAGCAGCAAGCAGAGATAGAAACAGCAATAAAAAAAAACTTTCCATCAAAGAAAAGCCCAGGTTCAGATGGATTCCCAGCTGAATTCTACAAAACCTTTACCAAAGAATTAAATGCAATAATTCACAAGTTATTCCATGAAATTTAAAGAGAAGGAATCCTTCCAAACTCCTTCTATGAGGCCAGTATTACCTTAATAGCAAAACTGAATAAAGATCCCTCAAGAAAAGAAAATTACAGACTAATATCATTGATGAACATAGATGCAAAAATTTTAAACAAAATATTAGCAATATGCATTCAAAACCACACCATGAAAATTATACACTATGATCAAGTTGGTTTCATCACAGGGATACAAGGCTAGTTCAACATCAGCAAATCAATACATGTTATTCACCACATAAATAGAACTAAGGACAAAAAAATAACATCATCATCTCAATTAATGCTGAAAAAGCATTTGACAAATCCAGCACCCATTCATGTTAAAAATCATTGCAGAAAATTGGAATAGAAGGAACTTACCTCAATATCATGAAGGTAATATATAATAAAGCCAAAGCCAATATCATATTGAATTGGGAAAAACTGCAGGAATTCCCTTTAAAATCAGGAACAAGACAAGGATGCCCACTATCACCACTCTTTTTCAATATAGTCCTTGAGAATCTTGCCACAGTGATAAGGCAAGAGAAGGAAATCAAAGGAATACAAATAGGAAAGGAAGAACTGAAATTATCTCTATTTGCAGATGACATGATCCTATATTTAGACGACCCAAAAAACTCAACCAAAAGACTTCTAGAGCAGATTAACAAATTCAGCAAAATTGCGGGATACAAAATCAAGCCTTAAGTTTTTTTGAGTCCTGGATATTAGTCCAATGTCAGAGAAATAGCTGACAAAGATTTCCCCCCATGTATAATGTTGATTACTTCCTTTGCTATGCATAAGTTTTTTTCATTATTGTTGTTTTTTAATTATATGCTGTCCTGTATACTGATTCTTAGTTTTATTTTTTGAACTTTAGAGGTATTATTGAGGACATTTCTGCCAGTGCCTATATGTTGAACAATTGGATCTATGTTTTCTTCTAGTAAATGTGAAATTTCTGGTCTAATTTCTAGGTCTGGTCCATTCTGAGTTGACATTTGTGTACCATGAGAGAAAGGTCTCCAGTTTCATTCTTCTACATGTTGATATCTAGTTTTCCCAGAATCAGTTATTGAAAAGGCTCTCATTTCTACAGCATATGCTTTTGACACCTTTGTCAAGGATCAGCTATCTATAACTGTGTGAATTTGTTTCTGTGTCTTTTATTCCATTGGTCTATGAGTCTATTTACTATATTAGTGTTTGGTGGCAGATTACTTAACCATTCTGTACTTTATTCATCTATAAAACAGGAATAATGGTACTCTCTCTTTTATGTGATTTTTACAAGAATTAAATGAGTTAATACTTGCAAGGCCTTCCTAGCTCATAGTGCTTTATAAGTTTTTAACAAGTTGGAGTCAGCATCTCCATAAAGATTTTCTATCGGCAGTTGTAGAATGTGAAGAAGGGTTACATATTGGGATGTACTTAGGAATGTCAAAAAAGAAATGATGGAGAAATCCATCTTGTAGATGTAGGAGATGTAGAATGATCTTGTAGAGAAAGATTCCTGGAGGGAAGTAGTAACAGCCATTGCAAGATAATTGAAGGGAAATACAAGGAAATAAAAAAAGAGAACAAATTTGATAGACCAAAGAAAAATTATGAAAATAAACAGACATAAAGTCACATAGTATAACATTTTAAGAATAATGGAGTGATGTCTAGGATCAAATATTGCAAGAAATGAAAACTAACACAAAGTAATAGGCTTTGTTAAAAGAGGAGTATTTAGAATAATGTTAGAATCCAAGTTCAGTGCAGGAATGAAGAATGAATGAAGAGTAATTGAATCAGAGAATGGACATACATCTTTTATCACTAAAGCTTGTTAAGATAAGGAAAATAATGAGTAGGAAATAGGCCATCTACTTGAATATGAATGAATCTTAAAGTGATAACTAAATCACTTTAGATGATTCTAACATGGAAATTGAAAATCAGAATGTGACTTGAACAGGTTTTCCTCTTCCTTTAGCAGATTTAAGAACTTTCTTCTTCTTGGCCCTCTGTCATGAAAGTTATGAGACTAGGCACACACACAGTTTGAAGTTTAGCTGTCATGCAGTCTAATTTAGAAATTCTTCCCAAATTACCATGGCCATATTTACATTTTTGTGGAGACCATAAAATTTAAGTCCTTACCAGGAGACATAAGGAAAAGTTTAACAGAATTTATAGTACTAATAGTGAAAAAATAAAACTATAGAATTATAAGTTTTAGGATTTAAATTGTTTTAAAAGTCATAACATGAAATATCCCATAAATACAGATGCCTAGTCTTTGCTAAAATAACTAAAAATTCTTGTAGAAATGTATTTTTCTTTTTAAAAACTTTTCATCATTTGTAATTGAAAGCTTTAAAAATAAAAATATGAAAAGGCTTATAACTAAACAGACTTAACAAATATGGCATTAAAACCAAGAGCTTGTTTTCTTCAAACTCCCTTCTTAAAATAAGTAACTATTAACTCTTTCAATTGTTTCTTCTAGAATTAATTTCCCTAGCCTACATATATAAGAACAAACTTACAGAAATCTTACTTCTAGGTTTATATCAAAAAGAAAGGAAGGGGAAAAAAGGAAAGAAAAAGAAATCAGGATCTCAAGAGGACATGAAAACAAGTTAAATGTCTATTGACAGATGAACAAATAAAGGAAATGTGACATACACACACACACACACACACACACACACACACACACACACACACTCCCTAACTTAAAATGGCTTGACTACTTATTTTTTGACTTTACAGTGGTGTGAAGGTATGCATTCAGTAAGAACCATCCTTCAAATTTTAAGCATTTATGATTTTTACTGAATAGCAATATGATATAATGCACTCTTGTGATGCTGGGCAGTTAGCGGTGAGCTGCGGCTCCTGGTCAGCTACCGGGATCACCAGGGCAAACAACTGATATTCTACATGGTAACGAGTTGTTTAGCTGCAATGTTTGGTAGGTTATTTGTATTAAATGGATTTTTCAACTTACAGATTTTTACAATGGCTTTATTGGGATGTTACCCCATTGTAAATCAAGAAGCATCCATCTGTCTATCTATCTATCATCATTTATCTATGTAGTGGAATATCATTAATTTTTGCAACAATATAGATAAACTAGAAACACATTATGCTAAGTGAAATGAATCAAGTACACAAAAAAGACTAAGAAAAATACTGCATAATCTCACTTACATGTGGAAGATAAAAAAGTCCAACGCCTAAGTAAAGAGTAGAATGTTGGCTACCAGGGTTTTGGGGGAAGGGGAATTAGGAAGATGTCAATTAAGGGGTATAAAACATCAACTTTGCAAAATGAATACATTCTGAAAATTTAATGTATAATAACTGACTATAATAAATTACTTCATCATGCACTGAACATTTGCTAATTGGCTTTATCTTCTAAGTGTTCTCACAAAAAAAAAAACAACAGAAAAATTTCTGAGATTATGGAAATTTTAATTAGCTTGATTAAAGTGATTATCTTTTAATGTTTTAATGTATATGTATAACAAATCATTAAGTTGTATATCTTAAATATATACAATATTTAGTTTTCAAATGTACCTCAATTTTATGAAATTTTACATTGCTTTACCTCCACCTTAACTGAGCTGGGTGGTAGGAGTACCCTTTCCCTCTGGGTACTTACGTCTTTCAATTATGATACGTTTTATTTTATTATCCCTGTGGTAATTTTCTTGCTGCTCCTTTCTCCCATGTTCTCCTCGCCCCCACAAAGAACTTGTCTTAGTTGAATGTTGAATTGCCTATATTGTTCCCCTAATTTTCTTATTATTTTTTGCTTACTGTCCTCCTCTTTGTCTTTCTGTTCTGATTTTTGGAAATTTTCTCTAATTTTATCTTCTACACTTTTGTTTATCTCTATAATATTTTTGTGGTACTGGGAATTGAACCCAGGGTAATTTTACCTCTAAGCTATAACCCCAGCCCTATTTTATGTTTTATTTTTGAAATGGGGTCTCACTAAATCGTGGAGGACCTCATTAAGTTGCCGAGGCTGGTCCCAAATCTGCAATCCTCTTGTCTCTGCCTTCCAAGTACTGAGATTATAAGCATGCACCATCAAGCCTGGTTTATCTCTATAAATTTTATGCATCAAACATTTAATACCTAAGATGTTAATGTTCTTTGTTGTTTCTCTTGTATCACTATATATCATGGATGCACTGCATTTTAATAACTCTGAGGATAAGATTCTGAGTTCATCTTTCACCCTGGGGATGCTCCTTATTTTTCTTGCAAATCCACTTATTTAAAAGCGAGGTATTAAAGTGTTGACTGGAAAACCTGTGTGCACTGTGTGCTTCACTGTGTTTTCATCAGGTAGCTAGAGAGAGGTAGATAGAGAGCTTTTTTTTTTTTTTACTTCAGTATTTAAAGTGACCATACATGCAGGTAACTTAGTAACTTCAGAGGATTCCCTAGTTTCTTGTTAAGGAAATACTAACTGGTTGTCAGAACTTTGCAATTGTGATGGAAAGTAGGAGTCGGGAGTTGGGCTGTGAGCATTAAATGCAACAGATGTATGGAATTACTGTCATAAACAATGTGTATATATGAGACTTTTGCTTTTAAATCATGGGTTCAGGACAAGTTTCTGGATAGTTAGTACCAACTTCTCTATGTTGTTTATTGAAATGGTAACATTAGTGATTTACAGTTGTTCCTTCTGAGCTTGGAAAGGGGCTATGCTGCAGGGGCTGGTTAAATGTCTAGAGAATGTTGGCATGGACAGCTGGGATGAGGATGTTTGTTCTGAGGTGTTCTTTTCACATGCTGATGGTGCCTATTCTGAGATAAGAAGCGCATCCTACAAGACCCTCCAGAGAGAGAACCATTGGAGCTAGCACCTGTGATGCACACCGCTACTCTAATTCTGTTGTATCAGTTTTTAGTAGCAACTTTAAATTTGTAAGCAGTATCATTTTGAGACTTGTAAGCTCTCTAAACCACTGGCCCTAAGTACCAGTGTTGGTGCAAGTGTCCTGTCTTAGGTTATTTGTATTCCCTAATTTCGTTTGATTTCTCATCTAGACATTTTGCCAATGCATTGGGTCCCTGTATCTTTAATCTGACTCATTATCTTCATAGACCTTTACTTCCAGTTTCTGTGGGAATGATTTTGTTTTGATCACTAGATCAGTCAGGCTTCTCATCCTGGCTTTCAATCTGCTCCTTGTTTTTAGAAACTGGTTGCATTCAGTCTGTCTCCTTTCACATGGGCCTGTAATTCCCGAATCTTTCATCTTTCATGGATTTGATGGGGGAAATCAGCTTACTTATGGTTATGGTTTAATAAATCATTTTTAATTTCTTATTCTACATCCCAATTTTATCAAAGCACAAAGTTGCAGCTGTCTCCTAGTTGTATTAAAAATAGAGTTTGTGCAGCTTCTTCTGAATATGTGTAGAGAGTAGTGATTTCTGGAAAGAAAATATAGCTATCTCAAACTAGAAGACTCAGATATAGGGTTTTGATCCTACCCTAGATCAGAGGCAACGCTCCTGAAAATTCACAAAAGTAAATACACCCCCCAGGAAAAATGCAAAAGAAAGCTGAATAATTTTCTCCTAACTAGGCTCTTGTTTCAATTCAAAAGGCAAAATTCCCCACTGAGTGGGTTTTGAACACATAGCCAAGACTGGAAACTTTATGTTGGGGGGGGGCAGGGGACAATCTATTTTGAGTATTTTTCTTAGAAGTGGAATTAGTTGACTATTTGGGATTTAGGACTTTTGCATCTTTAATTTTCTCAGTTTTTTCCAACATTTTCTCCAAATTGCATGCGCCAACTTGTACTCCATCTCTGGTAAATGAGAATGCTCTTTTGTCACATTCTCGCTCTTGAATGTTTAGAAATGTCAGACTTATATTTTGTTAATGTCATGAATGTAAAATAGGTTCTTTCTATTCATCTTATCCAGTTTTCATTGTGTACTTTTTGTGATACCTATCATTGTTTTTGACATTTTTTTCCAATTCTAGGCACATGATAAATCTGCATTTTCTGCCTTATTTGTGCTTGCGTGGTTTGTTAGTGTTCCAATAAATGCATATAATGGAAGTGGACATATGTAAATTCTGGTTAAGATAACATAAATGCCAATGCAAAACTTTTCATTTTCTATCTGTATAGCAAACAGAAATATTTGATATGATAGTTACTCCATCAGTTTGGGCTTCTGTGTGATTCAATCAACCGACCTCTCTTACGAAACATGTGATTGAAAAATAAGTATTTATTGTTTTAGTCACTGAGGTATTTCAATTGTTTGTTACCATATGAAAATCCATGTTATACTCTTTATTTACTCTGCTTGAGAACACAATAATGCTAATCAAAATTCCCACAATGCTTTATAGTTTACAAAAATAGTGAGCATACATTATCTTAATGCTTCCTAGTAATAACTCAGTAAATTAGATATTATTCTGATTTTATAGGTATGGATATTGAGGCTAAATGAGGTAAAGCCATCATCCCAATATAACAGTGAATTTTGTAACTACAATTACAAAACTTTTGTACACAAGTCCTAACTTTTGTATAATATGATGTCTCTCACCCCTAGATTGTTAGTTATTGTAACATGTAAACTCCTTGAAAAAGGTTTTCACAAAAGCTTCACAATTCTTTTAAAAGAAATGTGCACAGTTCTTTTAAAAGAAATGTATACATTTCTTTTAAATTTCAAATAAAATAATAATGTTCCTCTTACCAGTAAAATTTTAATTCTCTACTCTCAGCATATTTCTTCAGGGATATTTAGAAAAGATAGTTCATTCTACCTTAAATTATTGTTAAGTTTAAAAACAAAGTACTAAAAATTAAACTTTGTTTAGGATTGGGGTATACACAAGTACTTGCCAGTATACTTGGTTATAGTGTCTCCTTGAGCCATCAATCATTTGTCAATTAAATGCAAGTGCTTGGTTCCTATTGTGGTCAGTGATGTAAAACTCAGAAAGCAACTGCTAAATTTTTTTCTCAGTTTGTGTCTGCAGCATCAAGTGATAAAAATAATTATAAACTAAATAAACTTGATGTGCTGCTCAGATCATTGAGAGGATAAATATAGCAGCCCCACAATGTCATTTTCACAGTTACATTTCACACTGTAACCATATATTGAGAAAAAAGCCCACAACTTGTAGCTACATAGCAGCCTCTCAGGGCTCATGGTTTTGTTAACATTTTTCAAGATGTGTAATATCAGAAAGACTTAGTAATTAAAGATAAAAATTAGATTGCAACATTTGCGAGAGCATGAAAATAGAACAAAAATTGTCACTTGCTGGATATTTGTGTTTTATAATTCTGTTTTGTGAGAAAATTATTTTGTACCAACCAATATTTATTTGTCTTCCATCCATTCATTATCTCCCTGTACATGGGAAACATACACAGCTCCTATTGTCTAGTTTATTCTTTTCATAAACTCAAGGAGCTAAGTTTTTGATCACATTAAATTTTTACCATTGAGACTGTCATAATAGGATTATACTTCCTAACTCTAACTCATGATTTATATCCATCCTTCTAAACCATGTGTGCTACATGATATCTCCATGAGCCTGGAAAACTAGATTAACCTCAACCTCCTTTTCATATGGAGAAATGAAATTTATTATATTTGGTAGCAAGGATATGGTGTTATTATTTTAGCAAAAGATTGTTACTCATTTTGAGAATGTACTTTAGATGTAGCATCTAAATATGTATATATAATCTAGAAATGCATATGTAGAATCTAAATATATATATATATATTTGTAGAATCTAAATTGTAGTAGTAAATCTGCAAAGTAGGTATTATTATTCATACTTTATGTGACATAATTGTGAGGCTATTTGTCCCTAACTACTTGATTATATCTCATATATATTTTACTTTTATAATTTTATTATATGCCTTAATTTATAAGTAAATCAAAAGGTATAAGAATCAAGTAGCACAAAGGATAGTGAAGAATATTTGTTATTTTATCTGCTTAATATCTAATTATCCTCCACAGAGAAAATGATACCCATTCCTAAACAAATCCCTCCATTATTCTGACTTGTCACTAAGGATTAGTTTTGGCTTATGCCAAACTTCAGATAAATGTACTCATGCAATATGTGTTCCTTTTGTCTTGCTTCTTTCATTTAACATTAATTTTGCAAGATAAATTTCTAGTTTTGTATGTAACTGTAGCTTGTTATTTGCTTTGTAGTGAAATATTCCACTGTATGAATGTATGACACTTGTTTATCCATTTTAGAGTAATGGACATTTGTTATTTTCAATTTTGACTTTTAAGAACAAAGTTGCTATGCACATTGTCAAAGACAAATAATAATGATGAAGTAATAGAGAATTATTTCTTTAGAAAATATAACATAATATAGAATAAAAATTAGGGGAAAAGGAAGTAAATTGAATTTTGAGCAGATATCAAGGAAATAGAAGCAGTAAATAAAAAGGGAAATTCAACTAACCAATAGGTAGTTCTTTAAAAAGATCAATAAATTCAATAAGCTTCCATCAAGCTAAGAAAAAAATGCACAAATTACTAAAAGTAGTAATGAAGAGGGCATAGCATTACAGATATTGTGGACATTAAAAGTAATAAATTAATACTATGAACAATTCTATGACCACAAATTTGGTAGTCTAGTTGAAATGACCAATTCTTTGAAAGACACAATGTGTCAAAACATACACAAGAATAAATAAAAAATCTAAATAGGCCTCTATTTATTAACAAAATTGAATAATTAATACCTTTTCAAAACTGAAATCACCTGGCCATAAAGTGTTCACTAGTGAATTCTATCATGGCTTTAAGAAAGAAATTGTATGAATTCTCTACCATCTCTTAGAAGTTAGAAACTCAGAGAGCACTCTCTAACTCCTTCTAAGAGGGCAGCATTACCCAAATAACGAAGTCATAAAAAGCATTAAAAGATGACAGAACAGTCAACTGTGCATCAATATCACATGAATTTAGATGCAAAACTCCTCAATGAAATATTAGCAAATTGAATCTAGCAATGCATAAAAATGATTATGTACCACAAAAACACAGAATTTATCAAGGCTAGCTCAACTTTGAAAAATCTCTTAAGGTAATCTTTCACATCCATAGATTAAACAACAACAACAAAACACAAGCATATCAAGAGTTGCAAAAAACGAAAAGCAGTTACCAAAAGTCAATGCTCGTTCATGACAAAACTCACAGTAAGTGAGTAGTGTGGGACTTTCTCAACTTTCTAAAGAATATCTAGAAAAACCTTAACAGCTGACATGATACTTAATGATGAGAATCTCAAAGCTTTCTCACTAAGATCAGAAACAAGGCAAGTATGACCCCTCTTAACTTTCCCTTTCATCACTGTACTATAAGTCTGAGCTAACTCAATATAACAAGAAGAGGAAATAAACCTATACAGAACGAAAAGAACATAATGTGATTATCTATGTGGATAATCTAAAAGAATCAGCAAAAATTCCCAGGAACTAATATATTAGTATAGCAAGTTTACAGAATGCATGCTTAATATACAAAAGTCAGTCACATTCTTATATATCAATAGTTATAAAGTAGAATTTGAAATTAAAAACATGGTATCACTTATATTAGCACCCCCATAAATGAAATACACAGCTTATAAATCTACATGAGCAAAACTATAAAGTTCATATAAAACATCAAGGAAGAACTAAATGAATGGAGAAATATTCCATATTCACAGATAGGAATCAGTTTTCAAGATGCCAGGCCTTTTCCCACTTGATATATATAAATTCAATACAACCTTAATTGAATTCCAGTAAGTTATTTTATGGATAGCAACAAATTGATTGTAAAGTTTGTACAGAAAGACAAAAAACCCAGAATAGTTAACACAACTTTGAAGTAGAAGAATAAAGTTGAAGATCTGTCAAAGTTGGAATCTATGACATACACTAAAGAAACCTGATATAAAGGACATAACCATATGAAAATAGATGTGTCCATAAGCCAAGAAACATCAAACTATTTCCAGCCAAACACCAGAAAGTAGGAAAAAATAAGGAAGGATTTTCTTATGGGTTTCAGAGGGAACATGTCCATGTTGACTCCTTAATTTTATATTTCTCTTCTCCAGAACTGTGAAACAAAAAATTTCTTCTTTTTATGTCTCCCAGTTTGTCAAGATTTATTATGGTAGCCTAAGCATACCATATGCTCAATGTCTTCATTCAGATCTAGTAGGAAGTGAAAGCGATAGAAAAAAAAACTACACGGTTTTACATATTCTATGATAGTTATCAAAGTAACAACATGCTACTATTAGCTTCATAAAAATGGATGCGGTAATGGTCTTCTTCATACTCTGACCTCAGCAAGCACCTAGGTATGCAATAAATAGGTGATAAATTATCTGCTAATATATGACAGTCAGTAATCTTACCTAAAATAGGGATAACTGACATTTAGATTGAATTTATCAGGTCAGGAACTATTTGAATATTTTACATTATGTCATTTACTCTTCATCGGTAACATGATTCTCAGCACTATTACTACGTGTAGTTTACCGATGAGAAATCTGTCTCACAAAAAAAGTTTGCTCTAGGGCCTGGCATGGTGGCGCACGCTTGTAATCCCAGTACTTTAGGAGGCAGAGACCGGAGGATCCGGGTTCGAGGCCAGCCTCAGCTCTCTCTCTCTCCCTGTCTTTCTCTCTCTCTCTCCCTGTCTTTCTCTCTCTCTCTCTCTCTCTCTACTTAGTGAGGCCCTCCGCAACTTTGTGAGACCCGGTTTCAAAATAAAATATAAAAAATAGGGCTGGGGCTGTGGCGCGGAGGTAGAACGCCCCTGGGTTCAATCCCCGGTACTGCAAAAAAAAAAAAAAAGTTTGCTCTAACTTTGCCTCTTTAGTTATCAAGATATTTCACCAAAGTCTCCCAAAAAGCAAAGTATTCCAGGCTGAAATAGAAGAGTAAGCAGGAGATTAAGAATGTGCTCTGCTGGCAGAGGGGAAAAAACAAGTGAAGGCATAACACTAAAATGGAAATACAGATTGAAAATAAAATTGTTCATCATATAAAGTCTTATATATCCAAGAGACGTTTTCCAATTCATCATATCTTAAAAATGGCCATTACTTATACTTTAGGGAAGTTGGAAAGAATGAGAGCAAGCATTTGGAGAATACATTTTTAAAAGCACCCCAATAAAAGATGGATAAAATGGGTATCTTAAATGGATTTAAAAATCTGAAACTGATTGTCAAAGGCTTTTTCAAACAACATATTTTAAAATATCATCATGAAATGTTGTATGCAATGCAGAAGTTTTATAATTTTAAATCGTATTATAATGCATCACAAATACCACTTTTTTCTATTTACAGAGAAACTAAAAGCAATCTATTCACAAAATAAAAAGTAAATAAACGCAAATTCCAAATTGTATATTCTTTCTATGACTGTTTGCAGAACCAATTTTAATAATTTAAATAAATAAGGCTCTTATTTATATAGTCATTGCATTATATTATAAATACTTAATTTATAATATTAAAGATGTCTAAAATTTAATTTCATGCAAATAAACAGGAAAATGTGAGTGATATTTCAGTAAAAAGTTAAATGTGGAAAATATTGTTCTTATTATTAGTTTAAAATTATAATGCATCTTCTTTTATACATTGGATGAATACTTGCTTTTATGTACATCACAATTACATGAGATAACAAACATGAAATAAGCCGGGTGTGGTGGCGCACGCTTGTAATCCCAGTACTTTGGGAGGCGGAGACCGGAGGATTTGGGTTCGTGGCCAGCCTTAGCTCTCTCGCTCTCTCTCTCCCTGTCTCTCTCTCTCTCTCTCTCTCTCTCTCTCTCTCTCTC